>JAMZAV010007650.1:0-28211 GCA_024449915.1 Sweltsa coloradensis
ATGCTGGTGTTTAATTAAGTCGTAGTTGGATGTGTATGCATTTGAAACATTGTAGGCACTCGACGTCAGGAATCGCTGCACTAATTGGAGCAGGCTATATGCGGGTGAGAGGTGTTTCTATGCGATGACTGCGATTCATTCGTGATTTCTTCTCAATTGAGTTGTATTCAAATGACAAGTAAGGTTTTGAGCAGCACCCTCCCCCCCCCCCCGGACAACATTCAAAAGAATAATATCGCAGAACGAGTTTCTCCCCCTCGGAAAGGCACTGCTTTTGATGACTTACAAACTTACCTGTTATACTAACCTGTTTCGTGCAGTTAATTATATGAATGCACAATTTGAGGTATTATTAACAATGGTAGTACACTCAAAATGAAAAAGGTCGAAAGGGGTCGATTATGGGGTCGATCGGGTAAGTACGGGTTGAAAATTCTACCCAAGGGTATAGGTTGGTAGATTGGGGTAAGAAAGGGTAACTAAGGGTCGAAAAATCTTCCTCAGACAGGCGAATTTCCTAAAAGGTATAATATTGAACCCAAATCAACCAAGAACTACCTGTAGGGGTAGATAATGGGAAATACCTCTAAAATGACAAAAATCTTCCCGTGGAGGTATATTCATCGACCTCTAAGTGGAGATATTCGACCGAGAATCGGATAAATACACGCCCTCGAAAGCCTAAATAATAGACCCATGGAAAGTTTAAAAACCTGCCAATAGAGTTCGAAATTTGAACTCTCAAAGGTAATTAATGAATTCAAATGGAGATAATATTAAACCAGTAGAGGAATTAAATTATTCTCTAAGGGGTAGAATAATATACTTTAAGAGTCGATGGATATCACTTTGCGGGTCGAACAAATACGACCTCTGAGAGGTGAGAACTCAACCGTCTCTGGTCGAAATATATACCTCATAGGTTGATAACTAACTGACTGCGGGCATAATAATCACATCTTGAGGTGTATCTGTTCGTCTCCTAGGGGAAGAATAATATACCTCTAAGAGTCGATAAATATCACTTTGCGGGCCGAACTAATAACACCTCTGAGAGGTGAAAACTCAACCGTCTCTGGTCGAAATATATACCTCATAGGTTTGATTACTAACTGACTTGCGGGCATAATAATCACATCTTGAGGTGTATCTGTTCGACTCCTAGGGGAAGAATAATATACCTTTAAGAGTCGATAAATATCACTTTGCGGGTCGAACAAATACGACCTCTGAGAGGTGAAAACTCAACCGTCTCTGGTCGAAATATATACCTCATAGGTTGATTACTAACTAACTGCGGGCATAATAATCACATCTTGAGGTGTATCTGTTCGACTCCTAGGGGAAGAATAATATACCTCTAAGAGTCGATAAATATCACTTTGCGGGTCGAACAAATAACACCTCTGAGATGGGGAAAACTCAACCGTCTCTGGTCGAAATATATACCTCGAAGGTTGATTACTAACTAACTGTGGGCATAATAATCACATCTTGAGGTGTATCTGTTCGCTCCTAGGGGAAGAATAATATACCTCTAAGGGTAGATAGATATCACTTTGCGGGTCGAACAAATACGACCTCTGAGATGGGGAAACTCAACCGTCTCTGGTCGAAATATTTACCTCATAGGTTGATTACTAACTAACTGAGGGCATAATAATCACATCTTGAGGTGTATCTGTTCGTCTCCTAGGGGAAGAATAATATACCTCTAAGGGTAGATAGATATCACTCTGCGGGTCGAGCTAATAACACCTCTGAGATGGGAAAACTCAACCGTCTCTGGTCGAAATATATACCTCGAAGGTTGGTTACTAACTAACTGCAGGCATAAATAAATAAATAATAAATAAATTGTATTTAGAGTCTATCCACTCAGTTACATAACTGATTTTCAGTGGAGGACTTTAAATCAAAGCGACCAAGCCAACCCTGTAGGTATCTTGAGGTGTATCACTACAGACGCGCTTCAGTTATATAGTGTCTTGGTGTATTGGGTTTTAATGACTAGGACAGTGTATACGCTTTCTCCAGGTGTCCCAGGTTCGAGCCTCGCTGAGTTCCGAGATTTTAACATTATAAATTTATATGTAATATTAATCTTTCTACTGGCTATTCAATGATGCATGTCTTTCTTACAGGAACATTCATCATCACTGTTTAATTACTAAAGTAAATAATTGTAAGGTTCCATTAATCCCACTACAGGAGCCGAAATTTCAACCTGAAGACTAAAGTAGAAATCGGACGGGTCGAAATTTTTGCTTACATGGGTAATAAAATCGACCCTTACAAGACGAAATAATCTTCTTGGAGGTCTATCGAGATTGGGGTTAATCTACCCCTACGGGTCGATAAAGCTCTCTTAAAAGGCCTTATTTAAGAACCTATAGGTGACAATAACTCCACTCTAGAGTGCGCTTAATCTACCCTTACGGGTCGATAATAATGTCTCAAAGGGACTGATTTTAGAACCTATAGGCGACAATAACCCCACCCTAGAGTGGGCTTAATCTACCCTTACGGGTTCATTTATTCGCCTTATAGCGGTCGATTATTATACCTTGTTTTCGAAGGGGTCGAATGGTCGACCCTCTAAAAACAGGGGTCGAACAGGTGATATCCCCCTAGGGGTCGAATTTTCTACCTTTTCCATTCTGAGTGTATAGCAGGAGAGATAAGCAATCTTAAATACAACTTTAAAATAACGTAATAAAATAGTAAATGTCTATAAAATACGACTGGAAGGAACATTGGTAACATAATCGCTAGCTTCACACAATGCGTTTTGTAACAGTCAAGTTGTATATTTCCTGTCAAAAGACGACACAAGACAAAAGTGTGGTGGTATCTAGGTGCCCGTTAGGGCGCCGCAGCCAAGCCGCGGTGCGCTACACACTCAAGCACCTTATACACCAAGCAGAGTTGGGGTGATTTCGAGGTGTTACCCAGCCGTCATGTAACGTGATGTGAACTTGAAAACTATCACAATCGAGGGGATTTAGGTACCTGACAACACATGCCAAATTTTATTGGGGTACGACCATTCCTTCTTGGTGAAAAAAATTGCTTGAAACATGCTCAAAATCACTTTATGGATGTAAGCTACTGCTACTGCTACTACTGCTACTTACATCTAATACGTCGGCCCGCGATTCTGACCAGACGGGTGGGACTACAATGTTCATATTTTACATGGACATTAATGGTTATAGTATTATATGTCTCTTTTGAAAAAAAAAGTTGAAAAAGTTTGTTGGAAGGCTTCCAAATAAAGGTTTTAAAATAAGCCTTAAACACTTGGCATACAATCAACAAGTAACCATAGCTACTTGACACTTGTTTGACGGTATAAGCAGAGTTAGGCGGGAAAGTGCGATACGTAAACAAATGGCGGACATTTAAAATTTTTCTTCTTTGTGTGGAACGAGAAAAGGTGTCATTATACTCTCATAAAACAAATCAGAAACCGTCCCTGGCCTAGGCCCAGATGTTAGAAAATTATTTATAATACAACAGTGTAGGTCTAAAGTTCCATTAGGCTATAGGACTAGATAAATAAATACTTACACTACATGTTTGACAAGCCCTAGGCCTTTCTTAGCCAACCCAAGGCCAGCACAACCTTGTTTTGACACTTCCCGCACAAATAACTAGTTTTGATTACTACAAGCCTAATGCAGATAAACAATGGTATGATAGTCCTAGGCTATTCCAAAATTTACGGCAATAATAAGCTTTTTCTTTACTTTTAATAAACTCACGAAATCTCCTGTCACTTTTAATAAAAATGTAAAACAAAAGATGGTGAAAATTTTCAATATTCTTCTGATTATCTGATGATTTACATGGCTGTGGGTCAAGGCCGTCTAGATATATCGCTTCCCTCGTGTGGGTACAGTGAAATAGGTGTAAAATTACATTAGTTGTGCGTTTGTTGTTACATGGGAAAGTTTTAATAGGATGTGAGTTGCCTAGACTTAACCAGTCCTTATACCGTCGTTATACCATGGTTATACCACCTATACCCAGGATGTACATGAATCCGGGCCTAGATATTTTACATCCTATTGTTATTGCTAATACCATAAAAATTAAATCAACTTTGATAAAAATATATTATATTTTAACAAATAATTTTGTAATGGAACTTGAAAAAGTAATAAGATCACACACATAACAAAAACTTGTAGAAATACAGCCAAACCTTACACACTCAAAAGGAATGAGATCTAAAAAAAGGGCCAAGCTCATCTACCCTTCCACATTTGCGCATTCTTAATTCATAAACGTACAGTGTCCCATAACAGCATCCTCGAAAAGCTTGGCAAAATAGAATTTGCATGTTTACGTTTAAATTAATTACAAAAAAAGAACTTGGATAAACTACTACGTTAAATTAATAATCGCAAATTCTATTTTGCCAAGCTTTTCGAGGATGCTGTTATGGGACACTGTACGTTTATGAATTAAGAATGCGCAAATGTGGAAGGGTAGATGAGCTTGGCCCTTTTTTTAGATCTCATTCCTTTTGAGTGTGTAAGGTTTGGCTGTATTTCTACAAGTTTTTGTTATGTGTGTGTAATTAACTAACACGAACGCTTGCTAGACACACAATAAAAATAAATGATGATTAGTGGACGACTTTTATGTGTAAAGACCATTTTTATTCTATGGCTGGGTTTATTTTTGTGAAGGTGAGTTTCAAATTAGTACATTTATTAGTGTTTGCACGAAAAATTGCACCCACATTTTTTGAATTGAACTAAAACAAACAAAGAAAACCCTTTCGTTTTTTTCTTTAATCTTTAGAAAAGAATAGACCAACAAATAAAACCACACTGGTTTCGTTGATTTTAATCAGCCAAATCTGATCCCCCCCCCCCAAAAAAAAAAGATTTTAGTAAGAAACACACAATTCTAAAACAAACTTAAACCTTCGTCAAGTATCGCCTTTCCTAACTCCAACCTGGAGTAGCCACACACACAACCTTCTTGACACCCTACTTCAATTCCCTCGCCCTGTTTCCCAACTCCTCAGTCGTTACCCTCCGTCCCCCCCTCTCCTGGGACCCACGACAACAATTATATTTTAAGTATGCCTCCCCCTACAATAAACTCCCTTTGATGACATATTCGCCCAACCCCAAGATAAAGAAACTGGACTGGTAGCTAACGATGCATCACACTTATATTTTAGGGATGGTTACTTTTAGAAATGAGAATCCGGGGCATAACTTTGTCAGATTTAGAGCAGACCAAAACGGGAGGGAGTGAGGGGGGGGGGGGAGCAGTAACACACCCCTTCCCGATGAAGCAGAAAATTTTATTGTTGGTACATTACGTAGTTACGAATAGCGCGGTCCTCGGTTTCGGAAATAATTCCCGTAAAAGCGAAGTATTTTTCTATTTTTCCACCGTGGGCCTAGCTATACACAACGCAATTTACGATTTCAATTCTAGTGGCGTATTTGCGAGATTACGCGTCACCTAAATAATCCAGTTCGTAATGAGTTGCCGTATTGGAAGCTGATTGCACTCTATACTGCTGAAATTGGAATAGAAAGTGAATTATGTATATAATTATGATTTAGCGCTTTGCAGTGCACAGGATATCCACCTCTCGAACTAATTACAATTTCAATTCGCATCAGTCGTCAGACGTATGGAGCGAGCAGTAGAGAGAGTTAGGGGGGGAGGGGGGAGGGAGGTGTTCGGGAGGGACGGGGGAGATAGTGAGGGATTGGGTGAGGCGGGGAGAGAGAGTGAGTGAGTGGGAGAGAAAGCGAGCAGGAGTTGGGAGAGAGGGAGGGAGGTGTTCGGGAGGGACGGGGGAGATAGTGAGGAAATGGGGGAGAGAAAGAGGAATCGGAGAGAGATTGGGGGGGAGGAGGGAGTAAGATAGAGTGAGAGCGAGGGGTCGCCGTTCATGAGAGACTGACTAGTATTTCCAAAGAGTGTGCACGGGTTATCCTGCATATATAGTTACTATTCTGAACGACGACCGAAACAATTTACCGTTGATGTTACAGTAACGAATGAAAAACATATGGATTGACACGAAAATAATTAAAAGTCAACAATTGACCATACGCCAGATCATCAAGATGTTCTGGCAATAATTGAAAATATTGTGTAAATGTAGAACCCAAAGCGAATTAGTTATTTAGTGCCAAGAAAAGGTTGCTGACGTAATTTTCAGCACCCCCAAACTACAACTCGGATGTGAAGAAGTCTTATGAGGGGCTCGATTCGACAGATAATTTCTTTCAAAACTTCAAACTTCCAGAATTAGCACCAATATTTGATGTTTTATGAAAAGTATTTTTATACAAAGTCTCACGATTCACTGACTAGTGGTCAATTAGAGCCCAGTTAGAATGACCGTACTAAAGCAGCTGAGACAATACATCTGTGTATTAGATTAGCATGAAGTGCATCGGAACAACGAAACTGCAACTCACAACTGCAAGTGCAAACATGTCGCGTTGTTTGAGAAATTCGTTAGTTATGCTGTAGAAGCTAGCTTGTAACACAGACTTCTACTTGAGAGTATAACACTTATTACGTGCACTGCTATTTATAATATAACTATGTATAATTGCAGTTGGAAGTTGGAACCACAACTTGGATCACAGGACTAGGAGATGAATTCACAATGCCAATACAACTAAGCCATGGATGAGTAATAAAATATATTTTAAGGAGGTTTTTCATTCATGAAGACATTCAAAACTTGCGTTCATTTCAGGAATATTTTAAAGTTTGTTTGTCAAGCTTTGAATAAAAAAAGAGCTAGTGGTGGTTCAGCAAACACATCAATTGAAATCTATAAAAAAAATACAGGAAAAAAGCATATTTTTACGTTTGGGTTACGACGCCGCTCAAAGTTTACTTTTAGATTTTCGTGGCCCTCGTCCAAAAACAGTTGGGGCCACCATGAAAGGAATTGATTATAAAATAAAATGAAATGCAAATTGCATGCATGCAATAAAACCCCAGCATAGTTTTTTTAGGGTTAAAAAAAAACGTGTTTGGTTTTGGTTTAAGCCAGAGAAAGCATGCATAAAATCTGTAGGCAGCCTTCCCAAAACCAATGAAATTATTCTTTCAAAACATTATCAATCCTAGAGCTTTTAAGATTTAGAGCGTACAAATATATTTTTTACAAAAAAATCCCGAGCTTTGGTTAACGAACCCCACAGTTTGGTCTGGGCAAAAATCTCTCAAACTCTGTTTTATTTTTCACAAAGACTTTCCTAGCAAGCACGACAGGGGAGATTTACGTCCTGTTACAAACAGCTCAGGAATACAAGAGCAAAATATCGTATTTCTAATTGTTGCCCGTCCTGGTAGCGGAAAACTATACAGCCCCAGTTTTTGTGGAGCTCGTCAACAAATCGTCGCGCACCAGTTGCCTCGAGGAACAAAAACACAAACACAATATCCCCCTTAAACCTGGCGTGTACGCTGTCATTATACCGAGTTCTGTTTGATTGGTGGGAATTGCGTACACCTGTTCCCATGACGCCCTCCCTTCCTCACGGCTGTGCAGTGCCAGTGTACAGCATCCCCTAGATGAGGGTAGGAAACTCCGCGATGCATTCAGCAGGGTCGGCGCGCGCAACCACCCCTGTATAGGGGAGGAAGAACCAGGAGAAGAAATTCGTGGGGTCGTTTTTATGTGCACCATGCAGATTCAAATACTCAAATACTTGTAAGCACAGCAGAACAGAGCATCTGTTATCTGTAACTAGGAAAACGCTAAAGTCCCGCCGCGTTGATGGATGAGCGGTTTTTTGTAAGTTTTTTGTTTGCGTTTTTTGCGTTTGTTTGCACTTTTCCTTTGCAAGTGCTTTTTGAATGCATTGAAGGTGATTGTTGTCAAGTTTCTATTGTTACTTGTTAATTGGTATTATAAACCCAAAAAAAACTCATATTTAAACCTTTATTTCTGTGGATTCTGGCTAACTTTTTCAACTTTTTCTTTCAAAAGGTACTACATCACGTCCATATGAAATCTGAACGTTGTAGCCCCACCCGTTTGGTCAGAATCGGCCCAAGTGTGACGAAAATATCGCACTAAAAATTGAAAAACTTATATTTTAACCTTTATTATTTCTATGGATTCTGGCTAACTATTTCAACTTTTTCTTTCAAAAGGTACTACA
Organism: Sweltsa coloradensis; assembly: GCA_024449915.1. NCBI lineage: Eukaryota > Metazoa > Arthropoda > Insecta > Plecoptera > Chloroperlidae > Sweltsa > Sweltsa coloradensis. The sequence continues at coordinate 8,175 of JAMZAV010007650.1, forward strand.
TCACCATAACCTTAATGTCAATGTGACATGTGAACGTTGTAGCCCTACCCCGTTTGGTCAGAATCGGCCCAAATGTCACGAAAATATCGCACTAAAAATCGAAAAAAATCGTAAAAGTACGATATTCATGAGAAATATTTCTTCGATTGTACCCAAAAACAATACACCTCTAAGTTCAGAGAAAACGAAGGTCCCCTACAATTTTCATCAAGATCGCATAAGCCGTTTGCCCGGAATCGAGCGAACAAACAGACAGAAAAAAAAAAAAAAAAAAACACCCGAGCTAAATTTTTTGGGGGGTCAGTGAAATTGAAGTCTTCGCTTCGCTCATCCAATTAATGTGGGGAAAAGGAAAAAAAACTTTGAAGAGAAAGCATCGTGTCTCCAAATAGCACAGTGAATTTGAGTTTGATGCCACCACGTACTCACCAGATAGGCCTATAGGCCTAACTTAATTAAAATGTGCATTTGATTTTCTATTTCAATATAGGCCGGCCTACATAGCATATGTTGAACATGAATTGCCTTTATAAATGGATGCCCTTCCACCTGACAAGAGTTTTGAGGAAAAATTCTCTGGCATACGAGAAAATGAAAGCCAAAGATGCGGGCATGACACATGAAAAGAAGAAGAAGAAGAAGATGGTTGCGAACTTCATATTTTGTCATAAGTTGCTTCTGGTTATAGATTCATTTATTTGCACATAATCCTGAAATTTAAACCAGGCCCTATACATACATACATACATTGTTATACAAACTCTTTAGATTTATAGGGTAGGCCCTACACTTTGTAAAATAAAAAATATAAAACGGGTGTTTTGAATAAAATTTATGCTCTGTGGTTGTCACTCGAAGCTCACCCCAGACACGTTAGTGTCACCACTGCACTCTTGCAGGTTGAGCAGTCGCTTGGAGCGCATCAGGGGAGGCAACTGACGACATGGGATCCTGGCTCGCTTTTTTATCCACATTCTCCTCTTTGAAAAAGTCGTCGACACTTCCAAGTGTACCCTCAGTCCGCTGAGTCGGATCCACCAGTGTTTCAGTAATGGTCGTCACCACCACCATCGCGTGCTCCACATCGCAAACACTCGCTCAAAATACTGGAGGGGTTTCTCGAAACACCTTTTTCAATAAGGGTTTCAAAGTACTGTAGATGCTCTCGCGCGACGTTGTCGATAAAGGTTTCAACGTAGGCCTACTGGAGAGGCTCTCGCCAGACGTGGCCCAATAAGGGTTTCAAAGTACTGGAGAGGCTCTCGCCAGACGTGGTCCTGGTGATGCTCTCGCAAGACGTGGTCAATAACGGTTTCATTATGTTCGAAGCTTCCTTCTCGAGAACACCCTTCTTGCTGATGACAAGAACTATCCGAATCCACACTAACTCGACTTGTAGGCCCTTTACTTTCTGTTATTTCCACACTACTTTTTCTTTGCATCTCCTCAATTTTGACCTCACTCACAGCTTTTCTTTTGTAAACATTTCGGAGCCAATAACAATAGTTCGATTTTCGTAGCTTTTGATAGTTCAATCTCAAACTGTTGCATGGTAGCTCTCCACGCTTCTGGCTTTGTTACCGTCCATAAGTCTGTGCAAGAGGACATTGTGGATGTGGAAGAGGATGCCGTCAGAAGGTGAAACTGCGAGCTTAGCGACGAGGTAGCTGATCGGGGCTGTGGCGAATGTCAACACAGACCACAAGATGAGCTCTCGGGTGATTGAGGGTCTTGCATCTATACCGAAAAAACTCATCATAGAGTGTGAGCCACTGGGCAGTCAAAGGGATGCCGCCTAATTAATTATGCAAATTTTTAATTACCCCTAATTAATAAATTATGTAAATTTATAATTACCCCTAATTAATTAATCATGCAAATTATTTAATTATGCGAATTTTTAATTATGTAAATTTTTAATTAATCATATTTTTTTATTTTCAAGATGGCGGATGCTACACAAGAGTGTGACCATTTAAACCTAACTTAACCTAACATGATGACGTCATGCAAACCTGTCAAGACTTGTCAAGTTTGGTTGCAAACATGACAAGACTTGCAAGACAGGCAGTGAGTGACGTCACCATACACAGACTTGTCAGGACATGCATAGAGTGTGTAAGATGATGAAGGACTGGGAATCATGGTATAACTAGGGTGAATAAATTTAAAAAAGTCAAGACTTATTCATGTGTATAACAAATCTTATTTATTAAATAAATCACATAAGTACATGTAACCACATTCTTACAGTACATATCAAGCAGTCGCATTAAACGACTCCACTTCACTGTAGATAAATTCACTACCAAGTTCATACACAATTTTTTCCATATTAACAGTAGTATACTTCTCCTCATGACCTACACGTTCAGTATGGTCTTCACAAAGTCATGTAGGTAACACACGTAGAACCTGACATTTTTGCTATTAATGCCTGTTCATCAAATTTGTTTTTAATTCTCATAAGAAAATTAAAGTACCACTTGTTTATATCACGATAGCTCAGTTCAAGATCACTTAACATATGAAAAACCCTTTTGAGAATATTTTACTAGATTACGGCACGACACTTCGCCAAGGTGTAAACGACCATTTGTAGATTTAAGTCCCAACACAATAGTCCCGTGGTGATTATACACAAACAAGGTATAGGGTTCCAACCTCTGTTTCTGGTACACTGGCGGGCATCTTCACCCATGTTGAAGACGTAATCATTGAGTAGTTCCATTTCACGAAAAAGGGTGACTCCAGTCGTGAAGCTTGAGCCTGAGTCCTCTTCCTTTGCACATTGGATTTGTACATATGGTTTTGAAGCAGTCTTGCATATGACACCCGACCACCAGCATTTTCGTACAGGATCCATTTAAAAAGAAAACACTTTTACAAAGAACAAGTTCGTACTTTTTGAGATGGTCCACATAAGCAGGCGAAAGGCTCAGCAACAGTGGTAGTGAAGTCTGCTTAAAAATTCATGGTGTATATTTTGAAGACCGGACCATATGCGACTGTCCTCGACCAAACTCAGATGCTGACTGACTGAAGCTCTAGACTCCTCGCCCCTCTTGAAGGAGCCCCAAGCGGCAGCTTCGTGAAGCTCCGCCCCTTTCTCTTCCATTCGTGTTGAAACTTGCAAGTCATGACGTCATACAGACATGTCCAGACTTGCACACATACAGACGTGACCAGCCTTGATGCTATATAATGAAGGATATTAAGTAATGTACAATAAATAAATTAAAAAAAAAAAAAAAAAAAAAAAAATCAAGACAATTTTTAAATACACGTCCTTCCTCGACGAAGACTGGACTGAGACTGAAGATTTTTGAGCTCGTCCTCGTCTTGTCTAAGACCTACCCGCACCATGACGTTGTCGGTGCGCAGAGATAGATGCGCAGTGGTTTTATTTTTATTTTTTTATTATTTATTTCGTGCAGAGTTAGCTGCGCAGTGGTTTCATTTTTGCCATTCGTGTATCTTCGGGAATCTCCGGAAATCTTCGTGAAGCTCCGCCCCTTTCTCTTCACATCACCAATTTCGTGAAACTGTCTGGAGTTGCAATCTAAGATAACATGATTTCAATTTACTTTTTAAAAATTACTTCTTCAGTCCTATTATTTCCACTGCAGACAGACGTCTAGACATCCCAATTATTTTTTAAACTTGAATAGTCTATTCATAAAGAAGTGAATAACAGCCAATCATAGGAATTCAAAAGCCTATTCAAAAGGAGTGCATTGTATTTTGCAAAACGAATGGCTAACAACAATTTCATTTCAGATTTGTTGTTCAGACTTACACCTATTATTTAAACATTAAGATTTTTAAAAATAAGGGCGCCGTCATTCAATGTTGGTACAGTATAAGTATTGTATAGGAGCTTTGTTCAGACAAAGCCTGACCTGATTTTCGTCCAAACCTGTTGGTTTGTCGGAAAGTGCCCTTGGGCAAAGTAAAGCACATTGTTAAAAAATATTGGCGGTTTACGACCCCAGGCATAGCATCATATTTCAAATAGCTTGGCGGTTGATGCCATGAGGACAAATCTCAGAGGAAGGGAGGGCATTGTGACCCTAAAAGCCAAAAGTTTTATCAAGTTATTATACTCTAGAAGAAAAGGTGTAAACTTTTCCTTGCAAAGTTTCAAGTTCTTACATTGCTGTTCTGAAAATGTGTGAAAATAAGTTTTCACATTACAAACTTTTAATGTTGTTATAATACCATGTAAAGAAAATGTGTGCAAAAAAGATAGTTTTTCTGCATGTGTACGTATTTCATTATATTATTGTTAGCAATTCAGAAAAATGTTAAAGTATTTTACAAAGTTCTTATACTCTGTAAAGAAAATGTGAAAAACTGACACAGCACTATACATACATAAACAACACAGCTTCTCACACAAAATTCACCACATCACACATAGTACACACTGTAAACTATTTCCCCAAAATTACACCATAAAGTACGCAACTACACTACTTCTCCTCACACTACACCATAAAAAGTCACACTGTTCAAAACCTACACACACAACCTTTCCATGCAAAGTAAAAATTCTTACTACTTTGAAAATAAAATAGTGCAAATAACTTGTTTTTTACATGTATACATATTTCTTTGATGCAGAAGTAAAGTGTCAAAAGTTTTACACACTCATTAAGAAAATGCATGAAAATATATATTTTACTTGCAAAGTTTTCAAAGTTCTTACTTCTTTGGACGCATTTCATCATATTATTGTTGGCAATTAAGGAAATGTTAAAGTTTTTTACAAAGTTCTTATCCTCTGTAAAAAAAATTGAAAAACTGACACAGCACTATACATACATACACAACACAGCTTCTCACACAACAATTTACCACATCACACATAGTACACACTGTAAACTACTTCCCACACTACACCATAAAGTACGCAACGTACACTACTTCTCCTCAACTACACAGCACTATACATAATTACACTATACTTCTTCTCACACTACACCATACAAAGTACACACTGTACACAACATACACACATAACCTTTCCATGCAATGAAAAAATTCTAACTACTTGTTAATAAAATGAGTGCAAATAACTTGTGTTTTACATGACATACATATTTCTTTGTTGCAATAAAGTAAAGTGTTGAAAGTTTTACACACTCATTAAAAAAAATGCATGAAATAATATCTTTTACTTGCAAAGTTTTCAAAGTTTCTTACTTCTTTGGAAAGAAAATGTGGGGCAATAAATATAAAAACCTACAAACTTTTTAGTTAAGTTTTCAAAGTTCTTACTTCTTTGGAAAGAAAATGTGTGCAATAAGATATGTAACCTACAAACTTTTTTAGTTCTACTAGTTTTCCTCACTATTCAGTAAGAAATGCGTGCAAGAAAGTTAAGTTTTCCTTTAAAACTAACCAGTTCTAGTTTAAAAACTTACAAGTTCAGATAGTCTGGAAAGAAATTGCGTGTACATAAATTACTTTTACTTAACAAACATACAAGTTCTTATACTCTGTAAACAAAATGTGTGAAAATAAGTTAACACTCTCACAAGATCTTATACTCTGTAGTAAAAATACGTAAACAATAATTTTACAAACTTGCAAGTTCCAAATGTATGTAATGAAATTGTGTGCACATAAGAAAACTTTAAATTAACAAACCTACAATTTTTCTCATACTCTGTGAAGAATTGAGTAAATAAAATTAAAAACTACAACTGACTATAACAAAACTTCAAGTTCTTAAACTCTGTAAAGAAAAATGCGTCCAAGTAATATGTTTTTTCCCTTCAAAACTTACAAGTTATTATACCTTTGTAAAAGAAAATTGCGTGAAATAAGTTTACAAACTATAAAGTTATTATACTCTGTGAAGAAAATGTTTGAAATTAATTTACGTGTTCTTACTTTGTACATATTTCTAAGGGCAAGGAAATGTACACATCAGATAACTTTTTCTTAACAAACCTACAAGTTCTTTTACTCCCGTAAAAAAAAATGTACACATCAGATAAAATTTTTACCTAACAAACCTACAAGTTTATATACTCTGTAATGATACTGTGTGTACATAAGACAACTTTTTCTCATCAAACCTTTAGTTCTTAATACTTTGTAAATAATTTGTGTGAAAATTAGTTTTCAAACTAAGAAAATAACAAGTTCCCCATTCTTTTTGTAAAGAAAAAAATGTACACATTAGAAAAAAATGCACACATCAGATAACTTTTACTTAAAGAACCTAAAAATTTCATATACTTTGTAATGATAACTGGGTGTACATAAGACAACTTTTTCTCATCAAACCTTAAAGGTTCTTATACTTTTAAATAAATTGTGTGAAAATTAGTTAAAACTTACAAAATAACAAGTTCTTATACTTTTGTAAAAAAAATGCACACATTAGATAACTTTTACTTAACAAACCTACAAGTTCTTTTACTCTGTAAAGTTTTGCGTGTACATAATACAACTTTTACTTAACAAAAACCAACAGGTTCTTAATACTTTGAAAATAAATTGTATGAAAATTAGTTATCAAACTTACAAACTAACAAGCTCTTATACTTTTGAAAGAAAGAAAAGTGCACATCAGTTTTAAAATTTTACTTAACAAACCCACAAGTCATATTCTCTGTTATGATACTGGGGTGTACATAAGACAAATTTTTCTCAACAAACTCTGGGCTCTTAATACTTTGTAAATAAAATGTGTGAGAAAATTAGTTTACAAAATTACAACGAACAAGTTCTTATACTTTGTAAAGAATAAATGTACACATCAGATAACTTTTACCTTACAAAACTACAAGTTCTTATACTTTGTGAAGAATAAATGTACACATCAGATAACTTTTACCTAACAAACCTACAAGTTCTTCTACTCTGTAATGATACTGTGTGTACATAAGACAACTTTTTCTCATCAAACCTTTAGGTTCTTAATACTTTGTAAATAAATTGTGTGAAAAATTGTTACAAACTAAGAAAATAACAAGTTCTTATTCTTTTTTAAAGAAAAAAATGTACACATTGAAAAAAATGCACACATCAGATTAACTTTTACTTAACGAATCTACAAGTTTTTTAATCTCTGTAAAGATATTGTGTGTACATCGTATAACATTTACTTAACAAACGAAATTACAAACTTACAAGTTATCATACTCTGTAAGATAAATGCATGCAGGTAATTTATGTTTCAAATTATGATTAAACAAAATGCATGAAAATGTGTTACAAAGTCTTATACTCTGTAACCAAAATGCGTACAAATAAGTTACGGACAAAAAACATTAGCAGTTATGCAAAAAAGTTTTCGACTTTTGCAAACATTTTCTGCACATAGTATTAAGAATTTGTAGGTTTGTAAGGTAAAAGTTTTTTGATGTGTACATTTATTCTTTACAAAGTATAAGAACTTGTTAGTTTGTAAGTTTGTAAACTAATTTTCACACAATTCATTTACAAAGTATTAAGAACCTGAAGTTTTGTTGAGAAAAAGTTGTCTTATGTACACACAGTATCATTACAGAGTATATGAACTTGTAGGTTTGTTTAGTAAATGTTGTATTATGTGCACACAGTATCTTTACAGAGTAAGAGAACTTGTAGGTTTGTTAGGTAAAAGTTATCTGATGTATACATTTATTCTTTACTAAGTATAAGAACTTGTAGGTTTGTTAGGTAAAAGTTATCTGATGTGTTTCATTTATTCTTTACAAAGAATAAGAACTTGTTTGTTTGTAAGTTTTTTAAACTACTTTTCTCACAATTCATTAACAAAGTATTAAGAGCCCGAAGTTTTGTTGAGAAAAGTTGTCCCTTTTGTCACACCAGTATCATTACAGAGAATATGAACTTGTAGGTTTGTTAGGTAAAAGTTATCTGATGTATACATTTATTCTTTACTAAGATTAAGAACTTGTAGGTTTGTTAGGTAAAAAGTTCTCTGGGTGTGTACATTTATTCTTTACAGAGTATTTGAACTTGTAGTTTGTAAGTTTGTTAACTAATTTTCACACAATTTATTTACAAAGTATTAAGAACCTGAAGGTTGATGAAAAAAGTTGTCTTATAATCACACAGTATCATTACAGAATAGAAAAATTGTAGGTTTGGGTTAGGTAAATGTTATCTGATGGTACATTTATTCTTCACAAAGTATAAGAACTTGTAGGTCGTTAGGTAAAAGTTATCTAATGTGTACATTTATTCTTCACAAAGTATAAGAACTTGTTAGTTTGTAAGTTTGTAAACTAATTTTCTCACAATTCATTTACAAAGTATTAAGAGCCCGAAGTTTTGTTGAGAAAAAGTTGTCTTATGTACACACAGTATCATTAAAAGAGTATATAAACTTGTAGGTTTGTTTAGTAAATGTTGTAAATTTTTGCACACAGTATCTTTTCAGAGTAGAGAACTTGGTGGTTTGTTAGGTAAAAAATTATCTGATGTATACATTTATTCTTCACAAAGTATAAGAACTTGTAGGTCGTTAGGTAAAAGTTATCTAATGTGTACATTTATTCTTCACAAAGTATAAGAACTTGTTTGTTTGTAAGTTTGTTAACTAATTTTCTCACAATTCATTAACAAAGTATTAAGAGCTGAAGTTTTGTTGAGAAAAAGTTGTCTTATGTACACACAGTATCATTACAGAGTATATGAACTTGTAGGTTTGCTAGGAATAAGTTATCTGATGTATACATTTATTCTTTACAGAGTATTTGAACTTGTTAGTTTTGTAAGGTTAAAGTTATCTGATGTGTACATTTATTCTTAACAAAGTATAAGAACTTGTTAGTTTGTGAGTTTGTAAAACTAATTTTCTCACAATTCCATTTACAAAGTATTAAGAGCCCGAAGTTTTGTTGAGAAAAAGTTTGTCTTATGTACACACAGTATCATTACAGAGTATAAAACTTGTTTGGTTTGTTTAGTAAATGTTGTATTATGTGCACACAGTATCTTTACAGAGTAAGAGAACTTGGTGGTTTGTTAGGTAAAAGTTATCTGATGTATCTTTATTATTTACTAAGTATAAGAACTTGTAGGTTTGTTAGGTAAAAAGTTATCTGATTTTGTACATTTATTCTTTACAGAGTAAAAGAAATTGTTTATTTGTAAATTTGTTAACTAATTTTCACACAATTCATTTACAAAGTTTTAAGAACCTAAAGGTTTGATGAGAAAAAGTTGTCTTATGTACACACAGTATCATTACAGAGTAGAAGAACTTGTAGGGTTTTTTAGTTAAAAGTTATCTGATGTGTACATTTCTTCTTCACAAGTATAGAACTTGTAGTCGTTAGGAAAGATATCTAATGTGAACATTTATTCTTCACAAAATATAAGAACTTTTAGTTTTGTAAGGTAAAAGTTATCTGATGTGTACATTTATTCTTTACAAAGTATAAGAACTTGTTAGTTTGTAATTTTGTAAACTAATTTTCTCACAAATTTATTTACAAAGTATTAAGAGCCCCAAAGTTTTTTGAGAAAAAAATTTTTCTTATGTACACACAGTATCATTTCAGAGAATATGAACTTGAAAGGTTTTTTTAAGTAAACTTTAACTGATGTGCACATTTCTTTCTTTTCAAAAGTATAAGAGCTTGTTAGTTTGTAAGTTTTGATAACTAATTTTCATACAATTTTTTTTCAAAGTATTAAGAACCTGTTGGTTTGTTTTAAATAAAAGTTGTATTATTTTAACGCAAAAACTTTACAGAGTAAAAAAACTTGTAGGTTTGTTAAGTAAAAAATTATCTAATGTGTGGCATTTTTTCTTAACAAAAGTATAAGAACTTGTTAGTTTTGTAAGTTTGTTAACTAATTTTTCACACAAATTTATTTAAAAAGTATTAAAAACCTTAAGGTTTGATGAGAAAAGTTGTCTTATGTACACCCAGTATCATTACAAAGTATATGAATTGTAGGTTCGTTAAGTAAAGTTATCTTTATGTGTGCATTTTTTTCTAATGGGGTACATTTTTTTTCTTTACAAAAGAATGAGAACTTGTTAGTTTCTTAGTTTGTTAAATAATTTTCACACAAATTTATTTACAAAGTATTAAGAACCTAAAGGTTTGATGAGAAAAAGTTGTCTTATGTACACACAGTATCATTACAGAGTATATAAACTTGTAGGTTTGTTAGGTAAAAGGTTATCTGATGTGTACATTTTTTCTTTACAGAGTAAAAGAACTTGTAGGTTTGTTAAGTAAAAGTTATCTGATGTGTAAAATTTCCTTGCACCTTAGAAATATGTACACAAGTAAGAACACGTAAAATTTTTTTCAAAAATTTTCTACACAGAGTATAATAAATTTATAGTTTGTAAACTTTATTTCACGCAATTTCTTTCAAGTATAATACTTGTAAGTTTTGAATGGAAAACATATTACTTGGACGCTTTTTCTTTACAGAGTTTAATAACTTGAAGTTTTGTTATAGTCAGTTGTTAGTTTGTAATCTTATTTACTCATTTTCTTCACAAGTATGAGATCTTGTAGGTTTGTTAATTTAAAGTTTTCTTATGTGCACACAAATTTCATTACATACATTTGGAACTTGGGAAGTTTGTAAACTTATTGTCACGCATTTTTTTCTACAGAGTATAAGATCTTGTGAGAGTGTTAACTTATTTTCACACATTTTGTTTCAGAGTATAAGAACTTGTATGTTTGTTAAGTAAAAGTAATTTATGAAAAACGCAATTTCTTTCCAGACTATCTGAACTTGTAAGTTTGTAAACAAGAACTGGTTAGTTTTAAAGGAAAACTTAACTTTCTTGCACGCATTTTCTTACTGAATAGTGAGAAAACTAGTAAACTAAAAGTTTGTAGGTTTCATATCTTATTGCACACATTTTCTTTCCAAAGAAGTAAGAACTTTGAAAACTTTGCAAGTAAAAAATATTTAAATTTTTATGCATTTTCTTAATGAGTGTGTAAAACCCTTTTAACACTTTTACTTTATTGCAACAAAGAAATATGTTGTCATGTAAAACAACAAGTTATTTGGCACTCATTTTTTTTAAACAAAGTAGTTAGAAAATTTTTTCATTGCATGGAAAGGTTATGTGTGTATGTGTAGTGTTGTGTACAGTGTGTACTTTGTGTGGTGGGAGTGTGAGAAGAAGTATAGTGTAATAGTATAGTGCTGTGTAGTGTGAGGAGAAGTAGTGTACGTTGCGTACTTTATGGTGTAGTGTGGGAAGTAGTTTACAGTGTGTAGTGTGTACTATGTGTGGGTGTGGTGAATTGTTGTGTGAGAAGCTGTGTTGTGTATGTATGTATAGTGCTGTGTCAGTTTTTTCACATTTTCTTTACAGAGATAAGAACTTTGTAAAAAACTTTAACATTTTCCTTAATTGCCAACATAAAAATGATGAAATGCGTCCAAAGAAGTAAGAACTTTGAAAACTTTGCAAGTAAATATTTTTTTTTCATGCATTTTCTTAATGAGTGTGTAAAACTTTTTACAAATTTACTTTCTTGCATCAAAGAAATATGTATACATGTAAAACACAAGTTATTTGCACTCATTTTATTTACAAAGTGGTAAGAATTTTTTTCTTTGCATGGAAAGGTTGTGTGTGTAGTTGTTGTGTACAGTGTGTACTTTGTATGTGTAGTGTGAGGGGAAGTAGTGTACGTTGCGTACTTTATGTGTAATGTGGGAAGTAGGGTTTACAGTGTGTACTATGTGTAATGTGGTGAAATTTTTGTGTGAGAAGCTGTGTTGTGTTTTGTATGTATAGTGCTGTGTCAGTTTTTCACATTTTCTTTACAGAGTATAAGAACTTTGTAAAATACTTTAACATTTTTCTGAATTGCTAACAATAATATAATGAAATACGTACACATGCAGAAAAACTATCTTTTTTGCACACATTTTTCTTTTCATGGTATTATAACAACATTAAAAGTTTGTAATGTGAAAACTTATTTTCACACATTTTCACTACAGCAATGTAAGAACTTGAAACTTTGCAAGGAAAAGTTTACACCTTTTCTTCTAGAGTATAATAACTTGATAAAACTTTTGGCTTTTAGGGTCACAATGCCCTCCCTTCCTCTGAGATTTGTCCTCATGGCATCAACCGCCAAGCTATTTGAAATATGATGCTATGCCTGGGTCGTAAACCGCCCAAAATTTTTGAACAATGTGCTTTACTTTGCCCCAAGGGCACTTTCCGACAAACCAACAGGTTTGGACGAACATCAGGTCAGGCTCGTCTGAACAAAACTCCTATACAATACTTATACTGTACCAACATTGAATGACGGGCGCCTTATTTTTTAAAATCTAATGTTTAAATAATAGGTGTTAAGTCTGAACAACAAATCTGAACATGAAAATTGTTGTAAGCCATTCGTTTTGCAAAATACAATGCACTTTCCCTTTTGAATAGGCTTTGAATTCCCATAATTGGCTGTTTATTCACTTCTTCATGAATAGGACTATTCAAGTTTAAAAAAATTGGATGTCTAGACGTCTGTCTGCAGTGGAAATAATAGGACTGAAGAAGTAATTTTTAAAAGTAAATTGAAATCATGTTATCTTAATTGCAACTCCAGACAGTTTCACGAAATTGGGGATGTGAAGAGAAAGGGGCCCGGGGCTTCACGAAGATTTCCGGAGATTCCCGAAGATACACGAATGGCAAAAATGAAACCACTGCGGCAGCTAACTCTGCACGAAATAAATAAAAAAAAAAATAAAAAAAAAAACCACTGCGCATCTATCTCTGCGCACCCACAACGTCATGGTGGGGGGTAGGTCTTAGACAAGACGAGCTCAAAATCTCAGTCTCAGTCCAGTCTTCGTCGAGGAAGGGGCGTGTATTTAAAATTGTCTTGATTTTTTTTTTTAATTTATTTATGTTTCATTACTTAATATCCTCATTATATAGCATCAAGGCTGGTCACGTCTGTATGTGTGCAAGTCTGGACATGTCTGTATGGGCGTCATGACTTGCAAGTTTCAACACGAAAGGAAGAGAAAGGGGCGGAGCTTCACGAAGCTGCCGCTTGGGCTCCTTCAAGAGCGCGAGGAGTCTAGAGCTTCAGTCAGTCAGCGTCTGAGTTTGGTCGAGGACAGTCGCATACTGGTCCGTGTCTTTAACTATATCACCATGTATTTTCAAGCAGACTTCACTACCACTGTGCTGAGCCTACGCCTGCTTATGTAGACCATCTCAAAAAATACGAAATTGTTCTTTGTAAAAGTGTTTTCTTTTTAAATGGATCCTGTACGAAAATGCTGGTGGTCGGGTGTCATATGCAAGACTGCTTCAAACCATATGTACAAATCCAATGTGCAAAAGGAAGAGGACTCAGGCTCAAGCTTCACGACTGGAGTCAACTTGTTCGTGAAATGGAACTACTCAATGATTACGTCTTCAACATGGGTGAAGATGCAGCAGTGTACCAGAAAACAGAGGTTTGGGCCCTATACCTTGTTTGTGTATAATCACCACGGTACTATTTGTTGGACTTAAATCTACAAATGGGCGTGTATACCTTGGCGAAGTGTCGTGCCGTAATCTAGTAAAATATTCTCAAAGTGTTTCGCATATGTTAAGTGATCTTGAACTGAGCTATCGTGATATAAACAAGTGGTACTTTAATTTTCTTATGAGAATTAAAAACAAATTTGATGAACAGGCATTAATAGCAAAAATGTCAGGTTCTTTCGTGTGTTAGCCTACATGGGCTTTGTGAAGACCTATACTGAACGTGTAGGTCATGAGGAGAAGTATTTACTGTTAATTGGAAAGAATTGTGTATGAACTTGGTAGTGAATTTATCTACAGTGAAGTGGAGTCGATGAATGCGAAATGCTTGATATGTACTGTAAGAATGTGGTTACATGTACTTATGTGATTTTTTAATAAAAAAGATTTGTTATACACATGAATAAATCTTGACTTTTTTTAAATTTTTTCACCCTAGTTATACCATGATTCCCAGTTCCTTCATCATCTTACACACTCTATGCATGTCCCGACAAGTCTGGGGTTTTGGGGACGTCACTCACTGCCTGTCTTGACAAATCTTGTCATGTTTTGCCAAAACCAAACTTGACAAGTCTTGACAGGTTTGCATGACGTCATCATGTTAGGTTAAGTTAGGTTTAAATGGTCACACTCTTGTGTAGCATCCGCCATCTTGAAAATAAAAAAATATGACTAATTAAAAATTCGCATAATTAAAAAATATGATTAATTAAAAATTTGCATAATTCAAATTTGCATAATTAAAAATATGAATAATTAAAACATTTGCATGATTAATTAGGCGGCATCCCCTTTGACTGCCCAGTGCCTCACACTCTACTCTCATCACCTCGAGAAACATGAGGGAGATGACCAACACGGGCCCAAAACCATACTGCAGCAGGATGTAAGACACGGTGTCTTTCAGCAGTACGTGGTTCCGTAAACCTTCTTACCGATGAGATGCAGATGTTGACTCCGATTAAAATAAGGAAAACTGCAGCTATAGTAGTTAGGCTGATCATGGTTGTAGAAAACAATAGACTCATTGATGATATGTAAGAAATTTCAACTCACTGTAGGGGTTAGAGAAATAAATAATTAAAATTGGCTTGATTGGTAAACCAAACATTTTGACGTACTGTTGTGTTTACGTTAACAGTTTTACAGTGATCTCGGCAAGATAAAAATAAAAAATGTTAGGAGAAGGCGGTGTAAGCAGAGGTAGAAACATTTGTATTGGGTAGACATCAGAATAATTATCAGTAGGGGGCTAGGATATTACTAGGGTTGAGAATGGTTGGGTAAGGAATGTCCGACGATTAATAGAAAACCTTGGATTATTTTTCAGTCAGGAGTTTCACGCCTTGACTCTTTGAGCCACCAGCCCACCACTGTCGGTAAAATTCATTCATATTAATTAGGTACTTAATATTTAAGCTTTTTCAGATCATCCTCCAATAAATAAACATTGTAATTAAGTAGTCTAGACACATTATTTCGTAATTTAAAGCTATATAAAAGTTGTGTTAGCTAATTGACAGTTATGGTTGGTACAATTAACTGCATATATCCAATTCAATCTATAAACAAATTTAAATCTTGTACATAAAGAAATCCTTGAAAGTCGTAGGCCATAGGCCCTAGTTATAAACAAAATAAGAAAATACATGCTTCCAATTTGAAAACGGCATCTGGTATAACAAGATAAATGTTTTTTCTCGAAAAAAAACACGACACGGGCGATACTCGACGAGGCAGCCTGATGGAAAGTAAGGAAGGAGAAGAAGAGGTTGAAGCCCCTCCATTAGACCTAATGGATGACACGGGACGTGCAGGAAACAAACCTCAACATATCTCCAACCAAGTGGGGGCGAGATAGGAGAAGTTGAAATAGATAACGAATTAGTTTGCAAGAAGAACTAAAAATAACGAATGTTTGAAAAATGTGGAAAATATAGTAAGTAGTAGGGGTAGAATACAGCAGGGTCGTGAAAGTATTCTTTGTTGCTGGGTGTAGGTTAGACTTTGGGAAGACAGTGCTTTTTTACCCGCGGCGACCATGTCACTAGAGATGTACTACACCACTGAAAATCAGTTATATATAACTGAGTGGATAGACTCTAAATACAATTTATTAACTTAGTTTTAAGTTTGTGAAATTTTGCTCTGTTTAAATTATTATAAAATAACTTCATTTTCCTTTATCTTGTTTCGCAATTTCTGCAGTAAAATGCAGTGTTATCTGTCTAAACATATTATTTGGAAGTAAAATGTACGAAGAAGAAGGGTTTGGACGTGACCATGTCAGAAAATATTGTTCACGGTTCATTGATACTCAAAGAACAGGGAAATTTAGGGGTTGAGAAGCCAAGGGGAATAAGTGACTTTTGATATTTTTTATTTTTAGTAAGTCGAGTTTAAATACGTCATTTCGTACCCAACAATGATAAAAACTTTGTGGTAAAGTAAAATTATTATAGTGTATTATAAAATATACTTCATTTTCCTTTATCTTGTTTTCGCAATTTCTGCAGTAAAATGCAGTGTTATCTGTCTAAACATATTATTTGGAAGTAAAAATGTACGAAGAAAGAAGGGTTAGGACGTGACCATGTCAGAAAATATTGTTCACGGTTCATTGATACTCAAAGAACAGAATTGAGGGGTTGAGAAGCCAGGGGAATAAGTGACATTTTGATATTTTTTATTTTTAGTAAGTCGAGTTAAGTACGTCATTTCGTACCCAACAATGATAAAAACTTTGTGGTAAAGGGATCAGTCTTGGGCACGTTCCCCCAAAAAGGGAACTTTAAAAAGTTAAGTTACTTCTGCCTAAAAAGGAACTGAGACGTTCCTCGTTCCTTTTCAATAAAAAGGAACTGAAACGTTCCTCGTTCCTCTAAAGGAACTTATAGTTCCTTTCACGTTCCTTATACCATCACTCATTTAAACAATAATAAATATGAAATGAGTTTATTTATCATTACTCAATTATTTATAAAAGTGAGTCCCAGGCCATCTGTCGAGGGTGGCGCCATTTGCGAAAAACAAGATGTCACATTGATATTTTCATACTGCAGTTTACGAACTCAGCAACTGGAATTCAAAGGGAATTACGACGACGAAAGGAACTTATAAAGGAACGTTAATTTCGTTCCAAGTTCCCACGAAATAGTAACTTTGACGTTACAAGTTCCTGATCAAAGAAAGGGAACTCGTTCCCACAAAAGTTCCTGAAAAAGGAACGCGTTACTAGGAACGCGTTCCTCCCCAAGACTGAAAGGGATATAAGTGAATTCTTGTCGAGTGCTGATTCACTCGACAAGAATTCACTTATATACCTTTACCACAAAGTGTTGGGTATACGAAACGACGTACTTAACTCGACTTAATAAAAAGTATCAAAATATCACTTATTCTCATTGGCTTCTCAACCCCTCGATTGTCAAATGGACGGGGAAAAGTCAGTTTATCTAGTTTTGAACCACGTTGTAGATATATATATATTTTTTACTTGACTTTTCATTTTGTTGCTGATTAAATCCATGGCTCCCTACATATTGGTTGAGGCGACGTCAGTCACAAGTCAATGATTGAGACGACGTCCGTGCCAAATAAATGATTGAGACCAGGTGCGTAGCCAGGATTTGGATTGGGGGGGGGGTTGATTTCGGGGTTTATATGAATAAATTTGTATAGAACTGCCCACGAAACTATCATTTCGGGAAAAGTAGGCCTATCCTGGTAAAATGGGGGATATCCCCAAGTTATTACTAATACGAGCAGGTCTGGGATGCATAGCCTCAGATTTTTTTTAATTTTCTAACATTGCAGATATAGCGACATTTTACTAGTTTTTTAGAGTGCGTTTGTCGATAATTTATAAAATTGTAAGGATCCACATACTGTCAGTCTACAAAATCTTGTTACATGTAGGGCCTACATTTGGTGCCACATAGTAAATGTTGCTATTTAGTAAAATTATAACCTTTATAGTATATTCTGACTTTTGGGGGTATCAGACGCCCTGATCCCCCCCCTCACTACGCCATGATTGAGACGACGTCAATCCCAAGTCAATAACTGAGGCAACGTTCCGTCTCAAGTCAACGATTGAGACGACGTCAAACCAAGTCAATAACTGAGGCGACGTCAATCCCAAGTCAACGATAAGAGACGACGTCAATCCCAAGTCAATAACTGAGGCGAAGTCCGTCTTTCTCCCCGTCGATCGGTCCAAGTTGAGGTCCACAGGGCAACGTTGCGGTTGATGGTAAAACACACTTTGCCATAGTACTTTCTCACGTCAGTCAGGAACTCTCCTATTTCCCCAGGGTAGATGGCGTCCTATGCATCCCAATCACAGACAATCTGGTGCATTTGTATTCAAGAATAGAACAGAATCGCAACTACACTGCCAAGAACAACCACAACGAGAGGGCATCCTGGTTATTACCCCGGGGGGAGGGGTTCCCCTGCCCTTCCTTCTTACTTTCCCCCCATTCGCGGGAAAAAAGTTACCTACATTTTTTTTTGGAAAACCCAAAACAATTCTTTTATAACAACCCAATAATTCAAGGACATTACCTAACGTTACATTTTCGATTAAAGTACAAACTTAAAAATTTTTTTGTCGTCCTACCCCATGTTTATTACGACGAGCGACGACCCTAACCCAAACCCTTTTTCCTTCACCAAAAAATAAAAATAACATTTTAGGTAGGGGTTTATCTAAAAAAAAAACCCCCCTTTCAAAAATTACATTATGCCTCATTTCAAAAAAAATCAAGAAACCTCGTTTGGTTGTTGGTCTTGGGTTTGGGATCGGGTTCCAATGGAAGGTCCAGGGTTTTGATTCCCGTTTTTTTTCTTTGATTTTGGAATTTTAAATCCATCATTTTTGTCTTAGGAGTTTGAAACGGTGACTTTGGAGCCGTCCTAGCAACGAAGCACATAAAAATTTCAGAGTTGTTCGAATCGCCTTGTGATTTGGCGTTGATTCGCGGGTGTTCGCACTGCCATACCCTGATTGCATTTTTCCTTTTAAAAAATATCGTTTTGGGTTTGGTTTGCTCACTCTCGTTTTGCGTCGGGGCCGCAGGTTGGGGCTTGGTGCTTTGTTTTAAGTCCCCCTGAAAATCAGTTATAAAAACTGAGTGGGTAGACTCTAAATAAAATTTTTTTCATTTTTTATTTAAACCACTTTTTCGCAGTAAAAAATATTCAGGGGAGAAAAAGTAAAAGATTCCAGAATCTATGGTATGAAGGATCTCCCGAAAATTTTAAAATTTTGTCTCTCTGCTTGTATTGGGCCCAATGTTTGGCAGGGTCAGTTTGGCGCAACGAAATAAAATTATACTCTTTAGTTCCACGATAATCTTCAGAGTTAGGACGCCTCGACTAGACCAACGCAATATTATGCAACGTCCCCAGATGCACTTGTGCACCACAGCAACCAAGGATGCATGTAATCGATAAGCGCAGGCGCCGGTCAACGGCCTCTCTCTCTCCCTCTCTCTCTCTCTCTCTCTCTCACTCTCTCACACCCACACACAAGCATCCTCGGTGACAATCGCCAACTGCGAAGCTCCGACTCTGTGTGGCTTCTTTGGGAATCTAGGGACGAGTTCGAGTAAAAAACACTCCACGAAAATGGGAAGAGGACATTGAAAATTTTTGGTTTTTTAAACAGGTGAATATTCGATTCAAAGATGTATAACGAAGGAATGAAGATCTAACACTAAAACGAGAAATATTTAAAACTAAAATAAATGGGCCATTCAATCTGTATTCATTTTCTACTTCGATAATTTAAATTTGAATTCGAGAAAAGTATGTATCCTGGTACAATGGGAGCCTGGGGGGATGTCCCAGGTAGTGAGGGTCTGGGGCGTCAGCCCCCGTTTTTTTTTTTTTTTTTTTTTTTTTTAATTTTTAACATTTGTATATAGTGGTATTTTAGCCTGCTTTCGTTCATAATTTATAAAATTGTGAAAAAACAATTTCCCGTTTTCACAATCTTGCCCACTTCAAAAATTTCAGAACTACCCGACAAGTCAAATGCCCAAAATATTCGTTCCAATCGAGTCGCGGCCGATCCCGAGACCCCCAAACACAGGGTTGTTTGTGTTGTTTTTTTGTTTTATGCAAACAGAACGAGTGTATTGCCACAGGCGCCGCTCCATTTTCGTTGTTTGTTTTTTAAACCGTGGCAAGCCGCAATAAAACGATGATGGGGACGGTTTGTATTTGTTTTTAAAATACAAATTTCGGCGATATAAGGGGGAACTTTTAATTTTCAACAAACAAATCGCGGAAAAAAATGATTTTTAAAATTTTCCTAATTTACATTTTTTCTTCAATTTTAAATTTTGAATATACCCCCATTTGTTTTCTTCCGGTCTGACATTAAAATAAAAAGAAAGGTATCCTGATTGAAAAAGATGCCGTTCACTTTTACGAGGTGATAAATATATTTCCATAAGCTCGAGCGGACGTAGACGGTGAAAGGAAAATGCATTGCCCCCTGCCAA
>JAMZAV010007651.1:0-70716 GCA_024449915.1 Sweltsa coloradensis
CAATAGCACTCTTTAACAGTATTAAATATTATCGCGCCGTTCTCTGTATGTTAGTTCTTTGGACAGAAATTATATAAAAAAGTTGACCTACAACCGGGGATTGGCAGAATGCTCGGGTCTCCCTTAGCTGCCCGGGCTATGCTCTTCCCAACTGAGCTATACAGCCACCAATCTAAAACTGTTTTTTTCTTTTGTTCTGTTTTGTACATTGTTAATAACCTATTTATATTTGTATAACTTATTTATTAAAATAATAATTATACTATATGTGTTAAGTCGTTCAAGTATGACGATGATGATGACGTCATGCAAACCTGATGACACTTGCAAACGTCCCACTACCAGCTTGATTGACGTCACCATACATATTTTATATTGAGACCCGCACAATAATGTATTATGTGATTGTGAAGGATATGGGATTTGGAAATCCTAGAGCAAATAAATTTAATAGTCAACGCTTTTATCAGGTTTCAAAATACTAGAAGGCTCTAGTAATTTATTACAGCAACATCAATACACATATGGATCATATAATAGAGGATCCTTACTTATAAGTTCAATCTCTGAACGTATAAATGCAGTACCAAGCTCGTACACAATCTTTACAAAATCATGTAGTTCTTCTGTCTCTTCTCCATGTACAGACACTTTAATAGCATATTTATCTCTAATTCGCACAAGGAAAGTAAAATACCACTCTCTCATCTCTGAATAACACCTTTCAAAGTTAAGTAAAATATGAGTCACACTTTGTGAATATTTCACCAAATTAAGGCACGTCACTTCACCAAGGTACACACCTTCACTCGTAGATTTAAGCCCAAGCACAATTTTGCCATGGTGATTAAAAACGAACAATGTGTACTGACCAATCTTTCTCTCTGGGATACTGTCAGCGTCGTCTCCCGCATTAAAAATGTATGTGTTGAGAATTTCCATTTCTTGAACCAGCAGTGTCCACTCGCTGATATTTAGACGTATTCCTTTACCATTGGAGCCCAGGATTTGCACAAACGGTTGGAAGCCGTCCCGTACATGCAATCCAGTTATCAGCATCTTCGTGCAGCAGCCATTTAGAAAGAAAACACTCTTGAGTAAAACTTGTCCGTACTTTTTAAGATGTTCCTCGTTGAGAGCTGCAGACAGAGTATCGGCATCGGCAGTAGCAGCAGCACAGCAGCAGAATTGTACCCGCATTGATCCATGTTGATGACGACGAAATCTAGCACACGACTACACTCGACCAAACTCTTTTACTGACTGTGAGCCTAGACAACTTACACTTTTGTAGAGTGGTGTTTGATCCTAGTAAATACAAAAAAAAAATAACATAAGAAATAACGCATTAGACTATTAATTTAATTTCGTTATTAACGTTGATGGATGAGATTTTTTTTCTTTTTTTTCTTTACCCCTTCAAATTCCATTGCAAAAACATTTTTGTTTAATTTGGATAATTTTTTATAAAAAAAAGGATTAATTGCCATGGTAATATTTTTTTATATTTTGATTCATAAAATATTAATTGCATTTAATCATCATTTTGTTTATTTGTTACCAAAATGGTTGTGTTTTAATGTATTGTTGTTGTTATATTACTATTCCAAATATTTACTTAACTGTACTTCATTGTTCTGTCTGCATCTATTTAATTAGATTTATTTAGTTGTCCTCCTTTGTAAATCAGTTGAATGGGTTAGACTAAATAGAATAAATAAAAAAAAATACCTATTAATAGAATGTATAGTCTTCAATCAATCTATCATTAGAATATCGCACCTTAGACTATAATAATTTAATTTCGTTGTAGTAGCAGCAGCAGCAGCAGCAGAATTGTACCCGCATTGATCCATGTTGATGACGACGAAATCTAGCACACGACTACACTCGACCAAACTCTTTTACTGACTGTGAGCCTAGACAACTTACACTTTTGTAGAGTGGTGTTTGATCCTAGTAAATACAAAAAAAAAACTAACATAAGAAATAACGCATTAGACTATTAATTTAATTTCGTTATTAACGTTGATGGATGAGATTTTTTTTCTTTTTTTTTCTTTACCCCTTCAAATTCCATTGCAAAAACATTTTTGTTTAATTTGGATAATTTTTTATAAAAAAAAGTATTGCCATGGTAATATTTTTTTATATTTTGATTCATTAAATATTAATTGCATTTAATCATCATTTTGTTTATTTGTTACCAAAATGGTTGTGTTTTAATGTATTGTTGTCGTTATATTACTATTCCAAATATTTACTTAACTGTACTTCATTGTTTTGTCTGCATCTATTTAATTAGATTTATTTAGTTGTCCTCCTTTGTAAATCAGTTGAATGGGTTAGACTAAATAGAATAAATAAAAAAAAATACCTATTAATAGAATGTATAGTCTTCAATCAAACATTAGAATATCGCACCTTAGACTATAATAATTTAATTTCGTTGTTTAACTTGAAACAAAATAATGTTAAACGGGAACTACTCTGTATAACATACAGTAAGAAAATCTTACTTGTTTTTTTAACTATGGAATTAAGTAAATTATATACACATGTTCATTGACTTTTCAAATAAAACTGAAATCTGAGTGTTGATGGGGAAATGTTTTTTTTTTTGATGAAGACCTAAAGAACCAACAAATCTCTTTATAATGTTGAGCAGGTACATGTCTAGACATGTGTAACAATTTATGACGTACCGACGATACGAGGGGATGTGGAGGGGGGAGAAACGTAGAATGGTGGTAACAATACTCCTAATCTGAATGTAAACGAGTCTCATGGTCCCTCCCTTACCTTGTACCATACCTTGTAGGCTAGAGAGTCGTACAGTTGGCGCCCCCTAACCTCAATCAATAAACAACCAATTTTCTATGCAATAAATAATTAAAAGTGAAAGTCAAACGTCATATAGATGAGCGGCACGCGCGACTCCGACTGGCTCCGACGGCACCGGGAAAACAGGTGAGCCAGAACCCCCATTTCTACCCTACGAAACTTATCAAGGGTTATTTGGGAAATACATAATTTAATTACACATTTATAACATGCTGAATCGAATCGTACAAGTCACACTAGCGGACACATGCACTGGCATTATAATAAGAAATAACCGAGACTCCAGACTAAACATACGTAATGACCGATATAAGTAAACAAAGATAACGTCGAGACTACATGGAAGAAAAAAATTGACAAGTTTAGTGAACTTGCAATTGAGATCAAGAAGATGTGGAAACAGAAAAAGGTAAATACAATCCCATACGTGATATCGGCTAATGGCGTCATACCGAAAAAGCTACATGAAAGCATTAAACAACTAGATCTTCCACCCAATGTTTACATCGAGACTCAAAAGGCAGTAATACTCAACACGTGTAGAATAGTTCGTAAATTTCTAAACTAAGAATGATACTTCGAGATTCCGAGACAGCTTCCATCCTGACATGGTTTTCGTGGTTTCCCATAGTCCGAAGAGCAAATGCTGGATGGCGACGAGAAATCGGCCACGACTGTACACAGCAGAAAGAAAACATCTACAAACTATATTATAAATGATTTATTTTAGTTTGAGTTAAGACAAAGTAATAATGTAGGTATGTAATATAGATACACATGGAAGTACTTGACGTAAGTCCGTACAACATGTTAGCTCCGGTTTTGACCGAGTTTGTATGAAACACATCCAATAAAATAATAATAATAATAATAATAATAATAATAATAATAATAATAATAATAATAATAATAATAATAAAACTAATAATAAAAATAATAATAATAATACAAATAATAATTTTAAAGGTTTTTTAAAGCATATAGCCAGCTTTGAGGGATTATGATGTGAGCAATTGTCGTAAAGTTTGACCCGACCGGGGGTTTCGAACAAGAACCTCTGGCTTTAACCACGTCTAGCGTCACCAATGGAGCCATGGAGGACACAAGATAAGCCTTCTATTAAATTGTTATTTTCTTTGATTCTTTGCTCGTTGACAATGATAAGAACTATTAATAATGATAGCAATTGTAGCAAAAGTTACCCCGACTGGGTTTCGAAACCGCTCATGCAACAGCCCTGCACAACTGTTTCAAAATTAAATTAACGCCCTACACCAATGGTTATCACTTCCCTGACCTAGAAGCGGTATCATATAACCTGCCACCCCTTGACAGCGTGGGAGGAAAAACGAGTCTCACAACCTCCCCCACCAGTCCAGATCATCTGACACCACCAACACTACACCGAAAATATCCTTTTTCGACCCTGCATAACGACTAAATATTGCCCAAGTTCGGATGTTGATGTATTTTGGAGAATGCAGTAAGAAACTCTATTGGTCTCCAACTAACACTCATTTCACAATGTGGGGTGTATAAAGTTCAGAAGGGACAAAAAAAAAAGAGGAGATAAATGACTCTCCTACCGGGTGATTCTGGAGCCTTCGTGATTACAAGTCTGACCTGTGGTAGTGGTGGTGCAAATGCGAACTCAACTGTCTAGACGTCCTCCGTGCTAGATCGACGCTCGATGTGAGTAAAAAAAAAAAATTACTTATATTATAGTATATTTTTTCCCGTTTCCATGATTTCAATATGTGTAAGTTTCACGTTAGGCGCATTGTTTTCATTCTGAAATATAAAAAAAAGTTTTTTATAAATATTAAAACTAGGAAAACGCTTAAGTCCCGCCGCGTTGTTGGATGAGCGTAATTAGTGCATTGAGCTGCCATGTGTTATGCGGATTTTCTGTTGTTCTGTGAAAAAATCATTACTTCGTTGAAGATTTTTTTTTAAATAGTAAAATCAATGTAATTTACTCCATTTTGGTCAAATTCGGGAATTTATTTCAAGTGCACAGATTTTGTTTTACGCAAATTGGCTTACTGGATGTTAACGTTTAAATCAATATGAACACGCAGGCTAATTTGGTTATATCGTAAGATAAATGGTTTGGTGGGGATTTCCAGAATTGAAATCCATGGTTTGAAATTCCATTTTTTTTTCACGTTTTGAGCTTATGTCTCGCAACGGCACATTAAGGCTTACTTTTTTTTTACAACCAAGTGCGGATATCAATATGAAAGTACTTAATTAACATTGATGCAAAATTTAGTGAAAAATATATATTTCCAACTGTTCAGCAGAAATAATCAACACTTGAGTGTGCGCATTTGAGTTCGGCTAAACATTCACGTATGAACGTTTTATATCAATATGACCTATTTCATGATTGAGTGCTAGTAAAAAAAAAAAATGCTCTCGGGCTAAAGAACTATTGTTGCCATTAGTCCGTAAGGTCAGTGGCAATTGAAAAAAAAGTTAATTTCGACCCCTGTATATAATATTATTATTATTATACGTGTATGGAATATAAGGAAAATTAACAGTGCCCATATAACCTTTTTTTTTTTGACCACTGCATGAAAATATGACACCACTGTATTGCTTCAACCATAGCAATGAATATAAACAAACAAAATAAATATGGAAAATTGTGACAGATAGCCAGTATGTTTTGCTTAATGTAAATGTATTGTCACCATAGTCATGAAGGCAAATTTTTTATGCATATTTTAAGTTGTTTAAGTCTAAAAGTGCAACGGTTTTTTCATTTAGTCAGTGAGTCACGACAACCACTCAAACTGTTCGCCTCAATAGTGGAAAATAAGATTAAGATGAAAATGAAGACCCAGTAATTTTAAAAACAAAATAAAAATAAATAAATTGGGTATAACTTGGTCGAAATAAGAAAACTATTCCTGGAGATAACTTGAAAATTATTTGCAAACCACATTGATTTTTTACATGCTCAATTCACATTTTTTTTCATCATTGTCAAGTACAACCACTGCGGTGAATAAAGGGATCAAAGCCAATGAGGTGTAGCTGTTGTAAAAAATATCCGGTAACAGGTCATTGTTGAAATGGCAAGTGCATTGGATCCCTCTATTGTCACTGTCAATGTTTGGTGCAATTTAACACTGCTATTGCTTTAGATAGATGAGAGAAGAGGTTGATAACTTGGGTTGAAGTAAGGTGGGGTGAGGTTTGGCAAAATATTGATGATTAAGAATGAACTTTATGAACTGTAGATAGAGCTTAAAAGAAGACTAGAAATGACCATGCACTATGTCCTGTATTTCAATGTCCAGTTAAAAGTGGCGAGTAAATTTAACTGCCAGGTAACTTGTTATTACTATGGCAATCGCGAATTATTGTACACAGTAAATGAAGACATACACCAACTAATTATAGTTGATGCACCAGAAGTCAAAGCAGTTCGTTTTTTTTAGTCTCCGTCCGATAAGTGTCAATTTCTACTGAGCGATTTGGCCCCTGTATACACTTCTAGTTATTTGCGTGGTAATAAATATTTTATTTTATTATAGTATTTTATTAGTTATAAAAAGATCATTACATGAATCACATTTCAAATTAAATATTAAATACTATTAGATGTAAAACAAAACATACTAAAAAATCGAGCTAACCCTAGATATACGTTGTATAGGTGCACGGTAACAGCCAAACCCCATGATGGAACATAACGCTCAAGGCCACTCGGAAACAGTTATGCAATTCCATTGCATTTGTTAAAGGCGTTATGCTCGTAGCCGGGACCACTTGCGTAAGGATGGCGACGGCCAACATTCCGACGTGGAGGCGCCATTCAGGACGCCGTCAGGCGGAAGCGCCTCGAGAGGACCAGTCGTCCAGGAGGTCCGCGAGAGCCTCGCTAACATCGGCCGGCAGCCCAAGCTCACATCGCGACAGATCGCTAACATCGCCGGCAGCCTGAGGGTCCCGAGAGGGGGGGGGCCCCCCCCCCGGGTTCGCGTGCAGGCACAGGCGTCCTCCAAACATCTTGCACACAATCTAGGACGCCACAGAATGGGACCCTCGACCTCCGCTCGAGAGCGTGCGGGACTCGTGAAGACCCGGGGGACAAAAAGAAGAGCGTTCGCGTTCTCCCCTGGCTCTCAAACAACTCGAGGCTCGTGAGAGTCTCGAATTCAAGAGCATCTCGAAGCCTCTTGAACTTCTTGTAGGTCGAGAGACCCAGCGTCGTGCGGGTCTGAACTCTCGAGGCTCGTGAGGCCTCTGGGCTCGTGCAAGAGCTTGCGCTGCTCTTGAAGACCACGAGGCGCGTTGAGGGCCAGCGTAGCGCGGCGCTTGAGTGAGGTTAAGGCAAGTGAGGCCAGGGGTGCGCAAGAAAGAGTATCAAGAGGCTCTTGAGTACCTCGATGGCACCGGAGGCTGATTATCAAACCGGGCATGCACAACTTGAGGCTCGTGACGTTCGTGGTGCACAAGAACTTTGCTCAGGCGTTCGAAGCCCTGCGAGGAACGCGCGAGCCTGCGTCGAGCGGAGCTTGAACAGCTCGGGGCACGTGAGGCCAGGGGTGCGCAAAGAAGAGTTATCAAGAGGCTCTTGAGTACCTGAGGCACTGAGGCCGATTATCAAACCGGGCATGCACAACTTGAGGCTCGTGACGTTCGTCGTGGTGCACAAGACCTTTGCGCGGCAGTCGTCGAAGCCTGCGAGGAACGCGCGAGCCTGGTGAGGGAGGTTGAACCAGTCGGGCACGTGAACGGCCAGGCGGTGCGCAAAGAGTATCAAGAGGCCTCTTGAGTACCTCGAGGGGCACGTGAGGGCCGCAGATTATCAAACCGGGGCTGCACAACTTGAAGGCTCGTGACGTTCGTGGTGCACAAGAACTTGCGCGGCAGACGAAGCCTGCGAGGAACGCGCGAGCCTGGTCGAGGCGGACTGAACAGCTCGGGGCACGTGAGGCCAGGGGGTGCAAGACAATCGAGAGGCTCTTGAAGCAATTTCGCATTTTGTACAAACCTTAGGAAAGGGTCAATCTGAACAAGATTCGGAGTGCTGGGTAGCAAAGTGAACCCCATTGTGCAAAGGGACCAAATGCCATTTTGAAACTGAAAGTGTAGTTGATAAGCCTTATCTCTATTTTAATAAATTAATTGTTATTTACATTTTTTCTAAAGCATTTTCGTTTTTGGAGAAGTGTTATCTTCGTTTTTAAGGAAATATCCGATTAAATCATATCAAAAGTTTATGTTATTTGTCTTGCAATTCCGCTTAGAATTGAGCTACAATACGATTTAAAAACAATTTTAGGCATTGTTTTGACTTGATTGAAATTGAATAAAACTATAGTATATAATCAAGTAAATGGAAAAAAAAAATGGACACGATTTTATACTATCACTATACAAGAGACCCCTCACCTGTCAGCCCATTTCAGCTTGGATTTGAAATTGTAAACCTGGGTTAGGTAAATGGTATGTTAAAGAACCTCTATTATATTCGTCATGCACCTCTCCATCCTTTCAAACTTCAACAAATTCTTTTTCGAGAGGGTTGTTTTTTTTTGGCATTTGTAAAAGGTTCGCCAGATTGTATAAATTAATGTATTGTGTAAAAACTCAATCACGGCCAGTAATGTAACTATGTTATTTTAATCTTCTCATAATTATGTGAGTCGAGCAAAAATTATACTATAGTACACACGTCTAGCTGCCTTTTTCGGTATTTAGTTTTTGACAAGGCGATTTAGCATCAGTTTCATCAAAAGGTGTAGTGAATATCGGACGAATACAGAAAAAATAAACTAATATGAACTTGTCTAGGAGGAGTAGCGGTATGCTACACGAAATGGATAAGTACCCTTCAATAGTTTATAAACCACTGCGAACCCAGTGTTGATTTCCTTATTAACTGTTGTCTGCGTTTCACGTTCGATCAGGATGTTTTCCTTTCACTCCGTTACACCGTTTATAACAGCGCATGGTATTATAGGCCGTATTTATAATAATTTAATTTAGTTGGTCTTTGTAAATCAGTTTTATAACTGCATAGGGATGGACGTAAAAAAGTAAATAACATGTGCCAAGTTATTTTGCGAAACAAAATCTTTAATATTTGGTTAAAAATAAAATTGAAAAACAACCCACAGAACGATCT
Source organism: Sweltsa coloradensis (assembly GCA_024449915.1). Lineage (NCBI taxonomy): Eukaryota > Metazoa > Arthropoda > Insecta > Plecoptera > Chloroperlidae > Sweltsa > Sweltsa coloradensis. The sequence continues at coordinate 8,996 of JAMZAV010007651.1, forward strand.
TTTGACAAGGAATTGATTTAACATACGTTATAATTATGAAAAATTAGGAATAAACACTTGTTATATGCAATGGCATATGAATGGTTTGTTTTCAGTACCTTGTCTCGAGTTGGAATTTAATTGGAGACGGGCTGAGTGGCGGACCTCCCGCGAGTAAACCAATAGTCTATTGAAACCTTCGTCAACCTTTCAGCTATGATGGCACACATTAGGGGTATTGGGAAAAAGACCAATGTCAAGTGTGGCCCTATGTTCCTTCCACTGAATTGTCGGCGAGTGAATGCATTATAGATAAGCTACTCAAAAAAATCGCACAGAACTGTGTATCGAAAATCAACCATAATATTAATTAGGAAAAACGCTTCAATCCTGACACATGAGTCTAATCCCACTACACAAATAATTAAGGAAGCTGATTTGATTTTCTGTGTCGTCAATAACAACCAGTACGCCTTATACATAACTATAGTGTTTATTCAACCATTTGAAAGAGTTTCTGTCCATCAATTTCATCACTAGATCAATAGTTTTATTTTCATTTTACACCAATAAAAGGGTCCAACAGTCAATAATGTTCCGTTTTTATTTGTATTTTTTTTAAATTATTTTTTTTTTTTTTTTTTGTTTGTTTTTGTCTTGTCTGTGTTTTTTAAATTGTTAATTTGTTTGGTAATAGAAGTTCAGAAATATCACCTTTTTAAATAAAGGACATTATGCAAATAACGTGAAAAGCCAATGGATTTGTATGTGTAAGAGTGAATTCTCCCTTTAACATTAGTATTTTGATTTCAAGCCCACATTAGCAAACGAAATTTAAATGAAATAGTCTAAGGTGTTATATTTACTGTGAGTTGATTTTGAAGCGTGGTGGATTGTGAAAAAAAAAATATAAAATAACGACCCAGTTCTGTGTATAGCTAAGTCTTTTTAAATGATTGTATTTATCAAGTTCTTGTATTTTTAACTTACTAATGACATGTCGTCAGTAATATTTTCTTAGACAAATAATAATTATCGAATTAAACCTACAAAAATGCATAAATATAGCAACACGAAAGTTAAAACATACTTTTATGTAAAAAATTATTATTTGATCAATATATATTTTTTTGCATTGTTTTAGTTGCTGATTTTTTTCCTTTTGTGTACTTATATTAGTCATTCTGTATGTTTAGTCTGGAGTCTGGGTTATTTTTTATTATGAACACCTACGCATTTTATCCCCACAGTTATGCCGCTTGTGTGACTTGTGCGACTCGATTCAACATAATATTGTAAAATGTGTAATTAAATTATGTATTACCCAACAAAAAAATATCTCCTCACATATATTATTAACTTCTTAACACGGAGCAATCATCCAAGCTATTCCTGCCACCTGCATACATCTACGGAGGAATAACCTCCGCTCAACTTGTTTTTACTTAAAGTCACTCACGCCATAGTGCATTTTAAACAAGACCTTATCGACTTATAATACATTTACTTAATATTTTCCTCCTATGTTATATATACATATGGCATCTAAGAGTGATACTATTACTGAAAGCATTACACACATTGTATTACACCCATAACAAATTAATGTTTTTGTAGGATAGAAATGGGGGGGTTCTGGCACACCTGTTTTTCCGGAGCCTAGAAAAAGGGGGTTGGGTTAACAGTAGGTCTTATAGTATCTTTGGTTTTTTTAACCCACTTTTTCTCGTTTGAGCCGTCGGAGAGCAAGCGGGAGCAGCGCGCGCCGCACAGTATATGCCGGTTTTTGTTTTACTTGGACTTTTAAACTATTTATTTGCATTAGAAAATGGTTTCTTGTTTAATCGTTAATTGGATGAGCGTTTAGGAGCAACGACTTCAATTTCACTGACCCCCAAAAAAATTTAGCTCGGGGTGGGGTTGTTTTTTTGGTGGTTTTTTTTTGTGGTTTGTTTTTAGTCTGTTTGTAACTCTCTACCAGGCAAAGGCATACGATCTTGATGAAAATTGGAGGGGTCCTTCGAAATCTAGAACTTAGAGGTGTATTGTTTTTTTGGGGCAATCGAAGAAATGTTCTCAGGGAATATCGTACTTTCACGATTTTTTCCGGTTTTTAGTGCGATTTTCGTGACATTTGGGCCGATTATGGACCAAAAGGGTGGGGCTACAACGTTCATATTTTACATGTACATAAGTAATGGTTATGTTTGCTTTTTTGAAAAGAAAAAGTTGAAAAAAAAGGTTAGCCCAGAATCCATAGGAATAAAGGTTTTAATATGAGTTTTGTTTTTTAGGTTATAATAACGATTAACAAGAAACAATAGACACTTGACCAATAATCACATACAATGTGCATCACAAGCACTTGCAAAGAAAAAGTGGTCCCACGCAAACTAAAAACTTACAAAAAAGCTCATCCATCAACGCGGCGGGACTTTAGCGTTTTCGTAGTAATTTAGGTTAGGGCGTGTCAACTGTACGACACTCTAGCCTATAAGGTATTAAGGGAGTAAGCATGGGCCTCGTTTGTATTCAGATTAGATTAGGTATGTGTATTGTTACCACCATTCTACGTTTCTCCCCCCTCCACATCCCCTCGTATCGTCGGTACGTCATAAATTGTTACACATGCCTAGACATGTACCTGCTCAACATTATAAAGAGATTTGTTGGTTCTTTAGGTCTTCGTGAACGAAATCCTTGTTCGTTTAGCACCTACCTCGAGAACTCAAGTGACGATGTTCTATTTATAGATGAATTAAGTATTGTTTTTCCGGAGCAACAAATTTAATTTACATTTTCTAATTCACTAATAAGTTATCTAGGGCTCTAGGATCTTTTTCATTTTCTTTCTTTTTTCTTTTAAAAGAAAATTATTGTTTAGATCTACTACTTGTGGGCATGCCTATTCCATTTCAGCATTTAATTTAAATCATGAATGAAAACTGTACTCTGTGCTATATTTAAGAGTCACAAATAGTATAAATTAATTACGTTTTCCACCACTACCTAGCCTATTAGTACATTTGAAATGACATCATCCGAAATGTTGCGGGAGGGATCAGGTCATTTATTTTCTAAATATATTTTTTCGTGGGAAACCTGCTCGGAGTTTAGAATGTAATGCTCGCCAATCTTCAGGCGTCTAACTATGTGTAAGATTGATACTTCAAAAAATCGCAGAACATGATAACGAAAACCAACATCATTCTGATTGGGGGAAACTCTTCAATCTCAACACGCGAGTCTAACACCGCTACACGGAAAATTTAAGGAAGCTGGTTTGATTTCTTTTGTGGGTAATAATGTTTGTATTATTATATATTATATTTATAATAATTAATGCGGGTAAAATCAGTGTTCATTATACGCCCGTTTGAAAGAGTTGCAGTCCGTCAATATCATCCACCACAAGATATAGATAGATTCCATGCACCAACTGTCTATTGTGTAAATCTAACAAAAAAATACCTAATCTACATAAAAAAACATTTCCCCATCAACACTCAGATTTCAGTTTTATTTGAAAAGTCAATGAACATGTGTATATAATTTACTTAATTCCATAGTTAAAAAAACAAGTAAGATTTTCTTATTGTATGTTATACAGAGTAGTTCCCGTTTAACATTATTTTGTTTCAAGTTAAACAACGAAATTAAATTTATTATAGTAAGGTGCGATATTTAATGATAGAGAGGATTGAAGGACTATACATTCTATTAATAGTATTTTTTTTAGTTATATCTATTTAGTCTAAAACCCATTCAATGACTTACAATAGGTGGACCAAACTAAATAAATGTAATTAAAATAGATGCAGACAGAAACAATGAAGTACAGTTAAGTAAAGTATGGAATAGTAATATAACAACAACAATACATTAAAACACAACCATTTTCGGTAACAAATAAACAAAATGCATGATTAATGCAATTAATATTTTATGAATCAAAAATAAAAAAAAATATTAACCATGGCAATTAATCCTCTTTTTTTATAAAAATTATCCAAATTAAACAAAAACTGTTTTTGCAATGGAATTTGAGGGGTAAAAGAAAGAAAAGAAGAAAAAATCTCATCCCATCAACGTTAATAAACGAAATTAAATTAATAGGCTAATGGTATTTATTATGTTAGTTTTTTTTTTTGTATGTACTAGGATCAAAACACCACTCTAACAAATAGTGTAAGTGGTCTAGGCTCAAGTAGTAAAAGATTTGGTCGGATGTAGGTGTGGTCTTTGTGCTAGTTTCGTTCGTCATCAACATGGATCAAGCGGGTTTTTTTACAATTCTTGCTGTGCTGTCTGCTACTGCCGGATTGCCGATACTCTGTCTGCAGCTCTCAACGAGGAACATACTTAAAAAGTACGGACAAGTTCTACTCAAGAGTGTTTTCTTTTTCTAAATGGCTGCTGCCACGGAAGATGCTTGATAACTGGATTGCATTGTACGGGGACGGCTTCCAACCGTGTGTGCAAAATTCCTGGGCTCCAATGGTAAAGGAATACGTCTGAATATCAACGTAAGTGGACACTGCTGGTTCAAGAAATGGAAAGTTCTCAACACATACATCTTCAATGCTGGAGACGACCCGCAGGCAGTATCCCAGAGAGAAAGATGGTCATAAACATTGTTCGTTTTAAATTTGCTTCATTCATTGTTTGTCTTTAAAATTGTGCTGGGGTTTCCTTTAAATCCTATCGAGTGAGGGTTTGTGTACTCGGTGAAGTGACGTGCCTTAATTTGTGGGAAATATTCACAAAGTGTGATCCATATTTTATCTTAAACTTTGAAAGGTGTATTCAGACTGATGAGAGAGTGGTATTTTCCTTTCCTTGTGCGAATTAGAGATAAATATGCCAATAAAAGTGTCTGTTACATGGAGAAGGACAGAAGAAACTACATGATTTTGTAAAGAAACTTATGTTGAATGTATCGACACGAAGAAAAAAAGTTTATTAAAGTGAAAATTTGGAAAAGAGTGTGTACGAACTTGAGTACTGCATTTATACGTGCAGAGATTGAAACTTATCAGTAAGGATCCTCTATCATATGATCCATTGTGTATTGATGTTGCTGAATAAATTAATAGAGCTTCTAGTATTTGGAAACCTGATTAAAAGCGTTGGACTATTAAAGTTTATTTGCTCTAGGATTTCCAAATCCCATATCCTCACAATCACATAAATACATTATTGTGCTGGTCTCCAATATAAAATATGTATGGGGACGTCAATCAAGCTGGTAATGGGACGTTTGCAAGTCTATCAAGGTTTGCATGACGTCATCATCATCGGTCATACTTGAACGACCTGACAAGTATAGATAATTATTATTTTAATAAATAAGTTATGCAAATATAAATAGGTATAACAAATGTACAAAACAGACCAAAAGAAAAAAAAAACAGTTTTAAATTGGTGGCTGTTAGCACTGTTGTAAGAGAACATAGCCCGGGCAGCTTAGGACCCGGATTCGATCCCGGTGTTAGTCACTTTGTTCTTATAAATTTCTGTCCAAAGTACTAACATATATATATATAAACTTTGGGTTTTATAGTAGGCGACTATTACATTTTTTTTTTTATAAATTAATAAATCTGTCCAAAGAACTAAATATATATGGATATTAACTTTGAGTTTTATAGTAGGCGGACTATGACGTGAAGTAACTACTTTTAATTTCCGTCTAAAGTACTAACACAGATATAATATTATATTATAATAACCTTTCCGACGTAGCCTCGACGAAACAACTAAACATTGACTTTCGGTCTTGTCACAAAACATTAATATGTTCAAAATACAGGGTTCGGATTCCAATACGACAGAGTTCGACAGAGAGGACGGGGCGCGCGAATTACATATTAAATAATGTTAAAGCAGTGTGCTATTGGCCCGCCCCCCCCCCCGACCGCGACGCGCCGCCAGCCAGCCAGCCGCACGCCGCCGGACACACCCACCCCCCGCCGCGAGCGCGCGTCAAGCCGATCACAGCTAAAACACTAATTGGGGTCATTATTCATTGAACTTAAAAGATATATCATTTATGAAATTTTATACTTTGTAGTTTTCTCACAAATATTGTGTTCTACTGTTTTTTTATATTGCCAATTTTATTTGTTTTTTTTCTGAGCCCAGCCAACTTTTCAACTGTTAAATAGACTCAATTATTGTACACTATCTTAATATAATTTCACTTTCTTAAATTATTTTCCTTACGTCATTTTAGTCATTACTGTAATGCCAATATGGCGGAGAAGGGGTGGGACCAGGTAGACCATGACCGTCGACTAATTGGGATCATTATCATTTAAACTATAATATTACCAAGACCCGTCCGCGGCGACGACCGCCGGACGCCCCCCACCCGAGCGCGCGCTAAATGTCACACACCTGCTATAACGTTTGTCGGCAAAATATTAAACATAGGCCACGCCCCCCCCCCCCCCCCCCCCGACACCCCTCCACCCCCATCCCACACACGCAGCACCTTTCGGCTGCAAAAGGTGTGGGCCCGCCAGGCCAGACTGAACTTCTAAAAGGCCAGGACTATATGCAAGTAGCGGCTAGGGGGGCTGTTGCCAGCCAGGACTGACTTCTAAAAAGCCAGACTAGCTTCTTAAAACAGCCAGACTATGTGCCAAAAGGGGGTGGCAGCAGGCCGTTTCTAAAAGAGAGGGGCCCAACCAGAACGCTTCTAAAAAAGCCAGGACTAGCTTCTAAAAAGCCACAGGAACTATGTGAAAAAGGGGCGTGGCAGCCAGAAGTATCTCAAAAGCCAGACTATGTGCAAAAAGCCAGACTATGTGCAAGTATCGTCTAGTAGATGGCTATATAAGACTTACTTACTGCATGAAACTTCTTCTCATTTCTTTCATTCACAGGCGGCGAATATGACCTAACCGGTTTGAAGAGCCCTAGTTTCTCACGTCATTTCATTAAAATTTCTTTTCAACGAAAAATGAAATTAAATCAATGTACGAGTTTGTGTGATTGACATTTTGAATAGAAAACAAATCAACCGCCGATGTTTTTCAAGATCGTAATACTTTTTAATTCTTTAATTGATTTTTTTAATGTCTATATTGGCGCGTATCGTATTTTTATTCCTGATGAGTATATTTATGTGTATTTAATCGTCATCAATTTCTCCGGTTCATATTTTTTGAATGTTTATAAACTAAAGAAAACTAATTATCATCATCTTCAAAACACACCATAAAACTCCTTCTCTTCAAAACTAACATATCACAGGCGGCGTCAATATGACCTAACCGGTTGAAGCGCCTAGGTTTCTCACGCTGGTTTCACTTATATTCAATGCATTGATGTTCAAAAGCTACAAATATAAAAAAACAACTTTTGTTAATTCCATGTGTTAGGCCGTTGGTATCACAATCTACATTAGTCAGTCAGCCCTCTGTGTTAGTAATCCAGTAGCCACTGGGAATTCTTGTCACATTATTTGTTTATTTGTTTATTCTGTGTTGTTTAAAAGTTGCGCATAGTAGTACGAGGAGCATTTGTTGCAAATCAATGGCGCCACGCTTCTTGTGGTCTCTCTTGTTATTTATGTGCGTTTCGTTTATATAAATAAAAATACACAGTCCACTGAAACATGTGTTTTATCCATCACATTACTCAAATTCAAATCTTGTTGCGTTCTTATCCACCCCCTACAGTCATTTCCCAACCCCCTTAAAAAAAAAAACAATAACATAAATAAAATGAATACTTAAAACAATAAAAAAAAAATTATTAAAACTAATCACAGGCGTTCGCAATATGATCTAGCCGGTGATGAAGCGCCCTAAGTTCTACATACGTAGTTCTCGTTTAACGCTATCCTTGACAAAAACACAAACCTTTTGTAGAAAAGACGGTTGACGATTGTTCATGACTCGTCGAGAACCCCTTTCATCCCCCACCCGTGGCTGGTACCGACCAGTATGAGGCATTCCTCCACCACAACCCCTAGGCTAGAGTGGCGCATTATGACGGCCGGTTGACGGCCCCTTTAATCCAAGTAAAAGTAAAAACTCTAGCACCCATTAGGACATGGTTTTCAGGGTTAAATGTGTACTTTGCCGCGTCATGTTTGATGTTGTGAAGAACAAGATTTAAGTAAATGTGAAATGGCAGTTTGTCGTTCGATCATATCTTGCTGCATCTCACTCAAATGTAAAGCTGAACTGTAAAATATTTGCGAATTTATAATTGTTAGACAAAATATTGACACTGTTGTGCAGTGCGTAGCGTTCGCGCAACCCCCCTTTATACGCGCCCCGAGGAGACCGGCACCCTCCACCATTGGAAATGTGGAGGTGCCGGGTTTAGGCACTTTTAAAACATTTACATTCCAATGTAGTTAAAAAAATAATGTATGATTCCTTGGTCCTAGGTATTACCTACACCTTCTTTGTATGATAGTTTATCCATTAAAGACAACAGCATCGTACAGGTCCCACTCTGCGTTGATTTGGCTGCTGAGCCGCTCAGAGGGTGGTTTTCGTGATAGCCTCCGTTCTCGGGTAGCTCGCTTGAACAAAACATTCTTGAGTGACCATGCTGTGTCCCTGGATGGTTCTGACCAGCATGAACCCCTCCTACCCATATCCCTAGAAAATAGATAGAGTCCCCCCCCCCCCCTCCCCCCTCCCCCCCCAACGGGGAGAAATTATGACCGAACGGGTTGACGCGCCCTAAATCCAAATAAACTGAACTAAAGAAGACGACGACAATGACAACACAAACGATGACAAAGACGGTGACAACCACGGCGTAAGTACCCCCCTTCCTTCCCCCTCATCCCTACGGAGGCTTGTTCTGACCAGCAATGTAACGTTAAATACCAACTATATATAGGTGTCATATTAAAAGATAAGTAACATAAAATAATTGCGCACTATTTTCTTGTGCGGCGAACCACAAACGCGATATTCGGCGCAGCCGCGTAGGAAATTAATGTTAGTATTTAAAGAGGTGGAATAATGCATTGTTGATGAAACAAACATCCAACGCCATCTTTGTCTGTCTTGGTCGCATTTCGCACTTTCCAAGTCGGGTTTTATTTCTCGGCAAATTACATTAAATTGTTTGTTAATTCTAAAAGAAAAATTTAATTCAATATTAGTGTTGGTTACAAACGAAGAAGTTCTGTCTACGTTGGATGTGATTTGTTGGGCGTGATTACTTAGAGGGAATGTAAATCAACATTAATTGGTCATCGGTGATGCGTCTAGGACATAGGGCCTTGATGGTTGGTTATCATCTGCCGACAAAAGACCCAGTCAGCACAACCCATACTCAGGTAACAGTGTTGTAATTTTATCTAGCAAACTCCAGGGATTTCAAAAAACCCAAACATCAACATCTTACCCACGATTACCCTTTAGCAGGGACAAGATTGCCCTAGGTGTGACACCAATATGTGACGTTTGTCTTGCGACTCCAACTCAGCTTAGTCAAACCATATGAGAAACTATTTCTACGACCCACAGCGACCACATAATTACATTTTGGAATCAAGTACCACGATGTGTGAGGACCCCCCCCCCCTTCCTATCTCCCACTACCCGTGGCTGGTTCTGACCAGCATGGGATTTTCTCCCCATATCCTCTAGGCGTTGTGGCCGCTTATCACCTAACGGGTTGATGAGTCTTCAATTACAAAATAAACGAACTGATCATATGAAGAAGTCGCAGTGACAAAAACTTAATAAATACTCATCTGAAGTAATTTGTTTAACAAAATTTAGTTCACATCAACATACTTCATCATTCTTTTTCCACATATTTTTATCTGTTGTCATCCACTTTCATTTGTATGATTTCTTTTCTTCTAATTATGAAAACAATACAAACTATCAAATACGGAATTAAATCATTTAATTAACCTAACATATCAATTCGCGCAATGTGACCTATCCGGTTGAAGGCGCCCAAAAATTTTTTTTGAGCCCCTCGGGGTTTTAGTTCGGGGGGAACAAAAAGATTAAAGAGGAAAATTATACTCGCAAACATCAACAAAAATTTAGGACAGTATATTACTCCCTAAAATAAGAGGGAGTCTAGTGGTCGTCGGCGTTGACCCACCCCACCCTTGACCACCCCTGCTTTTGACGGACATTGAAACCAGAACGTGACATGACGTTGAAAACCACGACGTTAGAACCCCCCCCCCATGGGGCCCACTGCCCGTGCCTGGTTCTTACTAGCGGAGCCCTCCTCCCAATCTTTTCCTAGGATAGATGGCGCATTATGTCCAACACTGATGCGCCATTAATCCAAATAAATTTTAAAAAAAATTGGCGAAATCCGATGTCGTTAAAGGGAAACATAATAATAAAGGTTCGCAAACACAGCAATCACCAGTCACCACTTACATTTGTATAAAAACATGTACACATTATGTATCTTTTTTCACCTTTACTGTATATCGCAAAGATCCAATGAACATAAATACCGTGACTATGAAGCTGAGCATAAAAATACGGGACTAAGGCGGGTTTAAAACCCTATTAATATCCACTACAAAATAACACCCCCTGCATTAGAACTTCTATCATATGATCTGGTGACAAACCTTCTAAATTTCTCTTTAAAAAATAATACATTTAACAAAATTTTAAATTTTGACATTTGACACACTTTTCACCGTTTCTAGTTCAAATACGTCAATTTTCTTTTGCTTATACTATCATCTGGATCATTATTTTTTAATTATTTATTATTATTTATTATTTATTTATTTATTGATCCACATTGACATTGCCATTGACAATCTCACCGCGACGATGCCAATGACACAACGAACGATGCATAGAATACGATGACGCCCGCGACTGAGAACCCCTCCCCCCTCCCCCACCTTATTTCCCATTTCCCATCGGTGGCTGGTTCTGACCGGCTTAAGACTTTCCTCCCCACACCCCCTAGGCTAGAGTGGCTTAATAAGAACTAACGGTTGACGCGCCAGAAATCCAAGTTAACCTAAAACCATAATTATCTCTTCTTATTTCTTATATAAACTTAAAAAACAATAAAATCATAAAACACATCTTTAAAACTCATGCATTAACGTTAAATATCCCAGGCAGCGCAATATGACATAACCGGTTGAAAGCGCCCTAGTTTCCACGTCTGTTTGCCTTTTGTTTCTCATTAGTGTAGGATGAACTCGACCCTCCCCCGCACTACCACAATACAGAGGCGAGGCGCACATGGTAGGCCTACATACGATTTACTCGACTCCATAGCCCAAATAAAATATACGATGTATGATTGGGTATTCACTCGTTTGATTCAAAATATATTTCATGCAAGCTAATTCTTATGAATTTGCTAAGTGAATGAACCAAATTGGGTACACTAATACCTTGAACATATTAACAACCGGTCGACCGAACTGGGCCCCCATCGACAAAAATCTCCCGTAAGAAATACTACAGAAAATATAATGTCTTGTATTTATTATTGTAAACTATAGGTTTTAAAATTAATTAACATATTTTCTTTTCGTAATTTAAGTAAGTCATTAAAGTCAAAATTATTATGATTACCAAAACAGGTACAGATTTAGAGCGCATATTTTTGCGTGTTTGAATGAATATTGTGCAAGTTTTAAGCACAGCCATTTCAAAAGAGCGATTTAAGATTTGTGCTAAGAATACCCCTACCCTTGGCTGTTTGGGGAGCACCCATAGAAGTGTCCTCCCTTCATCCCCTAGAATAGAGTAGCGCACTTTGACTTACGTTAGACGCGACCTTAATCCAGTTAAACTATTATAAAACAATATTATCAACAAACACACCACAAACACATGTTATTTTATGTTGTGTGGTTTTGGGTACATTTTTTCCTATGTTTCTCAATACAGGTCTGACGAACTTTTCAATGAGTATTTCAGCCATAATCTTGGTGTGATTTTTGTTTGAGACACAATTGAGTATGGGTGACATTACACAGCAGGAGGGAGGTGAGCCTTTATTTCTTCATATGGGTGTGTTGAAGCGTAGCAATGTTGTACCGCCACTTCAATCAATTTTTTGTACAGGTTTTTATCAGTACAAAAAATCCACTAGAGGGATATTTATACCCTCCCATCTCCTGAATGTTCACCAAGTCCAACGGGGACTGGACGTCTTCTGAAGGGAATTCTTGTTGTACAGGAATCACAATTCACTTTTTCAAGGATAGCTTTAACAAATAACCTCCTTCTAGAGCCTGGGAGGCAGACTCTGGTGAAGTAAAGGGTGCGCTGAAATACTGGATTTGATATCTCTTCTAGAAGACTGGGTTGCTTAGTCGGGTGGGTCATACAACGCATGTCTTCTTCCTCAATGTCATTCTGATCTTCAAGAATGTACCTGCTGTCCTCTTCTTCCACACTCTGAGAGATAGTTTTTTTTTAACAATGACTGTTGAGTGGTAGTTTGCCTGGTCAGGAGCTACAACATTCGCACTGTTACTGGCTGTAATAATTCCAGAACTTAGAATTCGCCTTAAGGCTAATGTGGCTGACCTTGCATCAGTTGCATCATTGGAACCACTCAGAAGTCGAATAAAACTGAATGTGCTCTCAACAGGATCACTTGAAAAGTTGCGAGCCCAAGACATAATAAAACCCACTTTTCCCAGCAAGTATTGGACGCATTCAAATGAGGATGTAGGTGTGAATACCATTGCCTCGCGGGTTCTCTTCGTGAGGCAAGACGTATCTGAAATGTAAAACTAGGTGCTAATAAACGTTTACTTAAATGTAAGTTAATATGTGTATTTATAACCTCACAATAATGATGATAAAATAGGTACAATAATAATAATTTTACATAAATTGTCAACAAAATAGTAAAATTTGGGAGATTTAAATTTAATTATTAATTATTTAGTCTTGTATAGCATGGTAAAAGTTATTATTTCACCGAACATTAAAAAATCTCTTGCAGTATTGTTATTTTTTTTTAATTTATTCCATCTTTCATCGTGATTGTTATTCATCTTTCTCCATCATTTATTTTTCATCATCACATCATCGCCTACATTGTACTATGTACTCATCCACAAAGGGGGTAAAAAAAGAAAAAAAGAAAGAAAGAAGTATACTATCGTAAGTCCTGTATTTAAGGGTTGGGCCTCTATGTCAAAAAGGTGTTTATACATTTACAAAAATGTGCTTCATATTGAAAATTTCAATTTTTCTCGTAGGTTCTAATCCAAGATGTGTATTTTTAGCTCATTTGGATTTAGCATAAGGGCAAAATATGGGATAAATTTAAGAGTTGGGGTTACTTTTTTTATATTTATACTTAATTTAATGAGTTTTGGGATAAAAAAACGTTATAGGCCCTACCCCCAACCTCATTGATGTAATCTGGAAAATATTCTTTAAAAACCCGCGAAGTTTTTTCATCATTTTAGCCTACTGGGTGAGAAATGTCGTTTGTCGGGATCGTTTTGCTTTAGGTACTGCACTCGGTCACTTGCATCATGAAAACTGAAGAATTTCTTCATAGAGGGGCATAAATTCGTTTGTGGGTTGTGCTGTGCTGAAGTCTACTTTGCTTTGCTGGTACAACGATCAGAATGGGAGCTTAATATATTCAATGGGGGCAAAAACTGGCAAGGAGAAAAGTTGTACGGCACTTTAGTACAGGTTGCTCAACGACGGATCCCAAATAAAACGGCTAAAAATGGTAGGAAGGTTTCACTTGACAAAAATGTTCATAAGGTCAAAGAAAAGCGATCAAGAAGGGGAGCCATGAAAAATGTCCCTTAAGATTCAAAATGGTGGCCATGAAAGAATATGCCTATTAATTACCTAATTTGAGTGTAAAAATACAGTAAATGATGTAAGGAAGGTGCTACTTGACAAAAATAAGGCGATTCAGAGAAAAAGTCCACCTCGCAAACATCAGCTAGTAAGACGGAGTATCTTACTCCAGAAACTAGAGGCGAGCTCTGGCAATCGTCGTCGGGGACCTTGCCCCTTCCCTTGACGACCCCCCGGCGACGATGACGACACAACGAACGATGACAAAGACGATGACGACCGCGACGGGAGAAATCCCCTTCCTCCCTTACCCGTTTGGGTTTGGGTTTTGACCACATGGGCCCCTCCTCACCATATCCCCTAGAAAGTTAGATAGAGTGGAGCATTATAACCGAATGGTTGATGTGGGCCCCAAATCCAAATTAAACTCAACTAAAGAATATGACAACACAAACGATGACAAAGACGATGACAACCACGGCGTGAGTTCCCCTCTTTCCTTCCCCCTCCCCCCCCCCCTACGGAGGCTTGTTTCTGACCAGCAATGGGACGTTAAGAACCAACTATATAGGTGTCATACTAAATGATGTTACATAAAACAATTGCAAAAATATTTTCTTGTGCGGCGAACCACAAACGCGTATTCGGCACAGCCGCGTAGGAACAAAATCTTTGGGTGGATGGTGCATTGTTGATGAAACAGCATCCAACGCCAAACTTTGTCTGTCTTGTCGCATTTCTCACTTTCCAAGCCGGTTTTACTTCTCTGACTAAATGAGATTTTTATTTTCGAATTCGGGAAGAAGATTTAAATCAATATTAGTGTTGGTTACAAACGAAGAAGTTCTGTCTACGTTTTGGATGTGGTTGTTGGGCGAGATTTCTTAGAGATTAGTAAAACATCATTGATTTGGTCATCGGTGTAGTCGTCTAGACCTAGGGCCTTTTTAAGATTTTTTTTTTCTTTTAAAAAAACAAAAAACAAAACACGTGGGATAGCCACCGACTTAACGATTTTTTATCCGCCCCGAAATCATTTTTTTTTAATTTATTTTATATAACCATCCAGCCTTCTACACGTATGGCAAATGTAAACGTTTGCAATCTAGGTTTTTATTTATTGTAGGTTAAATCGCAACGAATTTTTGATCAGTTTGTTAGCAGTTCTCAGCTGGGAACGGATGTATGGGTTTAAAAAATTTTAGCTCAACCTGTTAAGCCGTTCTGGGCCCTTAGGCATTGGACAGACAGAGTCCCCAAACATTCACAGTGAGTGCTGTTTTTTTTCGACCTGCGTTGTAGACTACGTTCTCTGCGTTCACTCGTCTAATAATATTTGAAACACAATTAATACATTTACCGTCGCGTTTTACTACACTTAATAATATTATTACAACAATATTCCACCCTCCGTAATATTAACTCGATGTAAGGCAAGAAAGAATAAAATTAAAAAGTAGAGACCCCGGCGCCTCCACCAACAATGCTATTCTTATGGAGTCAGTCTTCACGAGGCAACAGTACTCGGCACACTCCCTAAGCACTCAAATTGGTTTGTACAAAGCTCTGGAGATAAAAATTGAAACAACATTCACATGACACAGATATTTTTATGCATATCAACACAACAACAAACAGAATTGCTTTATGTAATAAACCCTACTATCCACCATTGTTAGGCGTAAAGTCCACGCGACGGGAGCAACCTTTTCTTGTTTGTCTTGCGTCGACTTACTGCGTAACCATGGTGTATAGTAGGGTTTATTACATCTATCAACCTCCGTCTGGTCCCGGGGTACAATATTACTCCACGAATCTAGAGGCGAGCTCTCGCAATCGTCGTCGGGGACCTTGCCCCCTTCCCTTGACGACCCCTCAACGACGATGACGACAATGACACCACGAACGATGACAAAGACAATGACGACCACGACGTGAGAACCCCCTTTCCTCCCCTTTACCCGTGGCTGGTTCTGACCAGCATGACCCCCCTCCCCCGCCCCCTCCTAGGCTAGAGTGGTGCATTATGACCTATAACCGTTGACGCGTCCTTAATCCAAATAAACCAAAAACCAGTATTGAGTTTCATTTTTTAATCTAATAAAAAAGTAACCCTCTTTTGCTGTCACTATCATTTTTATAGTATTATCTTCTTGTATTAACTTAGAAAACATTGTAATCATTAAACACCATAAATTAATTTTATTCTTACAATAACACCGGCTGCGCAATATGACCTAACCGGTTGAAGCGCCCCCTGGTTTCTCACGTCGTACTGAGAGTTCTTTAAATATTCAATGTAATCTACGAGATACGTGTGCAAAGTTTAGTTTAGAAATGTCTCAAAGCCGCTAGTCTCTCAATTCCTCACCAGGTAGCGTGCGAGTCGCAAGTAATTCCGAGATCACTCTAACTCTGAGCAAAGAGATAGTCATACGTAGCGTGTGAGACTCTGATGAGGGAGGACACGGGCTCGAATCCCACCACCGGCAATCCTGACTGAAAGTTTTTCCCGAGTTTTTCTTCAGTAGTTAATGCGAATGCTGGTAATGAATCCTCTGTAACAGCCCTCGGGCATTCCCTTATCATATGGACATCAATCCAGAAATTAAACAATCTATCTCAGCGGGGTATCAGTACCTACGGGAGTGTTTCCCAATTAAAGAAGTTGAGAAACCTCCTTATCAGTTACTTAACAACCTAATAACCTGGTTAGTCACCTACACCGGCCATCCTTACTTAAAAGTTTTATTCACACGGTAGCGTGAGAGTCGCAAGCAATACCGTGTTAACTCTACTTCCAGTTTGAACAGAGCGCCGTATACTTTGTGTTCGTCTGGTCCTGAGTTTGAACATTCAGTTGCGCCTTATGACCTCACGGTTGACGCGCCCTTAAACTTAATCAATTTATCATTTTGTTACTTGAAGAGATCTTGAACCATTATATTGTGTAACCCTTACCTCGTTGAAGTCCAATGTATTATTCTCAATATAGGCTACTCCCACTGAAAAGATGAACCATGAATCGTTCAGTGATTTCATCTATCCATATTTGGATCATATAATAGCGGCGACAAACTTTCTAAATTAATCATCTGGGTCCGGGGTAGAATTGACCCAGAACTTGGCTCTGCTAATTGTAAAAGAAGGCGATTCAAGAGAAAATGTCTACCTTGCAAACATCAGCTAGTATGAAGGGTAGTATAATATTCCCGAATCTAGAGGCGAGCCCTTGCAATCGTCGTCGCGGACCTTGCCTCCTTCTTTTGACGACCCCTTGACGAAGATGACGACAATTACACCACGAACGATGACAAAGACAATGACGACCGCGATGTGAGAAACCCCCCTTCCTCCCCTTACCCGTGGCTGGTTCTGACTAGCACGGGCCCCTCCCCCCCACACCCCTTAGGCTAAAGTGGTGCATTATGACCTAACGGTTGACGCGTCCTTAATCCACATAAACCAAAAAAGATTTTATTTTATATATTCACTAAGAAAACAATAATCATCAAAACCCAACATAACTCATGATGTCTTTAAACTTTCAATATCACATGCGGGAAATATTACCTAACCTTTTTGAAGCGCCCTTGTCATATGAAGAACTTCTTTCATGTGAAAACTTCGACAAACTTTCTAAATTTCTCATCCATAGTAATCTATTTAACCAAATTTAATTCACATCATACACATTTCTTAAATTTATTTATTTTCATTCTCATACCTTACTTTTGTTTTGCTATTACTTTCATCATCATAATTTTATTTTGTTATTTATACACTTCGTAAACAATATAATCATCAAACATACCTGCATTAGCCTAACTAATCTCGTCAACTTCCATTATCGCAGGCGGCGCAATATGTCCTGACCGGTTGAAGCGCCCTAGTTCCTCACGGTGATGCTAGCAAGAAGTTAAATGTTCTTTCGTTTAGCGGCTCTTCATACGATACAGAAGGTCTCGGGCTCCATTCCCGTTAAACTCAGAATTTTTTTAATTTTTATTTGGACTGAAGTTCGTCAGTTCTTGGCTTATGAATTTGTAAACGGTGACTTAAGAGGCGTCCTAGCAACGAGGTACATAGTAGTGTATTATGTTGTAATCATTGATAAAAAAAAATCCTCTAGAGTACTTAATCAGTCACAGATATGATTTTCAGTATACTGAAAATATTCTAGAAAAAATAATACTGAAAATCATATCTGGTGAACTGAATTGGGTACCCCTTTAAACACAGATATATTTATTTATTTTATTGAATTCATTCAAAACGATGCGAAGAGAATACGTAAAACTTGTTGACATTAGAATCACAATTAATAAATTACTTGAACTTTCTGTAGTAAGGGTTTTTCAAGTAAATGTCTTTCTGTTCATTAAACAGATTGTCAATATCAGGAGCTCATGAGCTTCCTTATTCTTGCCAACACACAACACTAGAACTCATGATACAGGGAAGGTTGAAATATTTTTTTTAAAAACACTTGGTACAATTAGTCCCGAGCATGGCTCTGCTGATCGTTCAAGGCGATTCAAGAAAAATAGCCCCACCTCGCGAACATCAGCTAGGATGTAAGGGAGTATATTAAACTCGCCGAAATTTAGAGACGAGTCTGGAATCGTCTTCGGGGACCTTGCCCCCTGCCCTTGACGACCCTTTTCGACGACGATGACGACAATGACACCATGAACGATGCCAAAGACAATAAACGACCACGACGTGAGAAAACACCCCTTCTTTCCACTTAACCGTGGGCTGGTTTGACCAGCATAAGCCCTCCTCCCCAGATCCCCTAGGCTAGAGTGTGCATTATGTCCTAACGGTTGGACTCGTCTTTATCCAAATAAACCAAAAATAACAAATTTAATTTACATCATACACATTTTTAATTAATTTATTTCCATTCACAAAAATGACTTTTATGTTGCCACTTCTATCATCACCTTTTTCTTCTTAAAAACTTTTAAATAAAAAAATTAAATCAAAAGTAACTGAAGTTACAAATTTAATTCACATGATACCCTTTTATTTGATTCCTTTATTTAGCATTTCAAAAAATGACTATTGTTTTGCTATAACTCCATCCCATCATTTTATTTTGTTATATATACCATTAATTCATCTCATCAACTTCCGATATCACAGCGACGCAAGACCTAACCGGTTGAAGCGCCCTAGTTCTCTCGTCGTCGTCGATCTGGCGTACTGAAGACTCCCGACTCAACCCAGTGATCGTAGTGTAAAAAAGGGTTCAGATATCTGTGCGATTTAATCTCGTCAATACCTTTGTAAGCAATATCATCATACAAATCTTTGTTTAGTTTTGTTCAGACAACTATATGTGATAATTTATCTGAAATTGTTTATTCATGTATCGTTAATTTGATCTGTTCTGTTGTATTGTGGTCCCAACGAAAGATGCAAAATAGCTCCAAATTGTTTTCCCACATAACAACTTTGTCAACCACTCTTCAACTTTCAAAGCATGGCTCTGCTAATGGGTAAAAGGCGATTAAAGAGAAAAAGTCCACCTAAACAAACATCAGCTAGTAAGAGCGGAGTATCTAACTCCCCAAAACTAGAAGCGAGCTCTGGCAATCATCGGTCGGGGACCTTGCCCCTTCCTTAACGACCCCCCGGCGACGATGACAATGACACAACGAACGAAGACAAAGACGATGACGACCGCGAGGGTGGGAAACCCCCCTTCCTCCCCTTTCCCCGTGGCTGGTTCGACAGCATGGGCTCCTCCTCCCCACCCCCCTTAGGCTAGAGTGGTGCATTATGACCTAACAGTTGACGCGTCCTTAATCCAAATAAACCAAAAAAAAACATTTGGGGGTGTACGCCACTGTTTAGTGAGAGTATCGCATCCGCCTGTGCAGTGTGCATTCTACCGGGCAGAGTGCAGCACATGACTCACTGATGCACCGGCAATCTGACAAGTATAGGCTTTCGTAGAGTCAGTAACGAACCTTCCACGGCCGAGGGAGGTCGCAGCTAGAGCTAGCGCGACGATGTCTAGTGTTAATACCGTGTTTTTATGTCCATAGTGTTTCGTGCAGCTAGGTCTAGTGCGACGATAAGTGATTAGACAGTGTGCTATTGTAGTAGCGTGCGTGTAACCAAGGTTTATCGGGACGATATACTGAAAAATACGACATTCCCTATGGTTTTTACTGGCCCTTTTGCTATGTTAGTAGGGCGTGCAGCTAGGGTTATCGCGAGTCGCGACAGTTTTTAGTGTTATATCGTGTGAGATTGTCGTTGTATGTGAAGCTAGGGTTAAGTGCGATTATACATTGATGATTTCTGTTTCTTAAAGTCTCATATTAATGCACTAAGGCTATTCAGGACGATGAGTGGTGATAGATGACGAGGAAGGACGATTACTAAACATCATAATGTTATGCGGGATAGGGAACCCACGTCCTCGTAGTGCCATACGCTTGAGACCAGCGGCCCCAAAACACATGTGCCACCGCGGGACGGCATTATAGACTGGGGGGGAATGTAATGTGGCTATGGAAATGGACTTGACAAAGATCGATTGACTTCAAAAGGTAAGTTTCATTAATAAGGTGTTGGAAGGAGGGGGTAGGGGCATATTTTGGAGCTTTATACAATAAATGAAACCGCGTGTGGGGCTATAAAAAGCTCTCGTTGGTGGTGGGGAAACGTCGACAGGGTTGGCTTGGTTATCTCTGTTTATTATTTTGTTGATACTGGAGTCCCCCCGCGGTTGGGGAGCGTGGGGATATCAACTTTGGTCGGTGTTTCCTGTTAAAGTACCGGTCTGGGGCTTTTGGGCAATGCTCCTCGTTGGTGGTGGCAGCGTCGACAGGGTTGGCTTGGTTCTCTCTGTTATTATCTTTGGTTGATACTGGGGTCGCCCGCGGGTTTTGGGAGCGTGTATATCAAAATTTTGGTCGTGTTTCCTGGTTTAAAGTACCGGTCCCCGTGCTTGGACAATGCTCTCGTGGTGGTGGCAGCGTCGACAGGGTTGGCTGGTTTTCTCTGTTATTATCTTTGTTGATACTGGGGTCGCCCGCGGTTGGGTAGCGTGTATATCAACTTTGGTCGGTGTTTCCTGTTTAAAGTACCGGTCTGTGCTTGGACAAAAGCTCTCGTTGGGTTGGCAGCGTCGGGCCCGGGTTGGGGTTGGTTCTCTCTGTTATTATCTTTGTTTATACTGGGAGTCGCCCGCGGTTGGTAGCGTGTATATCAACTTTGGCGGTGTTTCCTGTTTAAAGTACCGGTTTTGTGCTTGGACATGCCTCGTTGGTGGTGGCAAACGTCGACAGGGTTTTGGGCTTGTTGTCTCTGTTTATATCTTTGTTTTATACTGGAGTCCCCCCGCCCCGGTTGGTAGCGTGATATCAATTTGGTCGGTTTTCTGTTTAAAGTACCGGTCTGTGGGGTTGGACAATGCTCTCGTTGGTGGGGGGCAGCGGTCGACAGGGTTGGCTTTGGTTATCTCTGTTATTATCTTTGTTGATACTGGAGTCCCCCCCGGGTTGGTAGCGTGGGATATCATTTTGGTCGGTGTTTCCGGTGTTTAAAGTACCGGCTGGGGCTTGGACAATGCTCTCGTTGGTGGTGGGGAGCGTCGACAAGGTTGGCTTGGGTTCTCTCTGTTATTATCTTGTTGATAAATGGAGTCGCCCGCGGTTTGGTAGCGTGTATATCAACTTTGGTCCCCCTGTTTTTCCTGTTTAAAAGTACCGGTCTGTGCTTGGACAATGCTCTCGTTGGTGGTGGCCCGCGTCGACAGGGTTGGCTTGGTTTCTTGGTTCTCTCTGTTATTATCTTTGTTGATACTGGAGCCGCCCGCGGTTGGGGAGCGTGTAAAATCAATTTTGGTCGGTGTTTCCTGTTAAAGTACCGGTCTGTGCTTGGACAATGCTCTCGTTGGTGGTGGCAGCGTCGACAGGGTTTTGGGTTGGTTAGCTTTAAAAAATTAAAACAATTATTCCTTACTGAAAATCAGGGTAAACCTGTAGTAGAGCGGACCGGGGGGTATGGCTAAATAAATCCCCTACAAAACCTTTAACGTCGCTATTTTAATTATAAAGGACTTTCAACACAAAAGTACTTTCGCCTAAAATAGCGACGTTAAAGGTTTAGAAGGTACTTTAGATTTAAAACAGCAACGTTAAAGGTTTTGTAGGTGGAGTATTAGCCGCTATAATACCCACGTCCGCTCTGCTACAGGTTTACCAAAATCAGTTAACGTGGGGGAAACCCCTGCCCTCCTTATACGCTTGTGGCTGGTTCTGACCAGCACAGACCTGTCCACCCCTTGTCCACCCGCGTCATCCCTTACGTCCCTCTCTTCGTCTCGATTAGCCATGTTGCATAAATATGAGACGTCCAGCAATATCTAATCAATCAAGTAACTGATTAGGTAGACCTTAAATACGAAATATTGTGTTCTGTTCATTTAATCTTGTTTCTCTTAAATATTTATAAAAATGTCCGACGTAAATCGAGAAAAGGATTGATACTTTAAATCCGAATGTACAATATATATGATGCCTTGCGCACGAAACTTTATCCCTCCCAACCATATGAAGAACTTCTATAATTCATCACAACGGAGACAAACTTTCTAAATCCTCATTCAAATTCATTAAAAAAGTCCATAAAAAAAATTCATTTTTAGTCAAATCAAATCACCCTCATCATTTTTTTTCTTTGACAATCAAAGAAAACTTTTCCAAAAACAAGCTCTCAACAATCTTTCACAAAAAACATAACGGGCGGCACAATATGGCCTCTCCGGTTGAAGCGCCCTAGTTTCTCACGTCGTATTTATTGCTTGTGAGATCAATGTCATTACATTTCCTTGTTGCTATCGTCATAATGTTTCAAAGTTCTTGGAATGGAAACCAATATAACAGAGTTTCGCATCTTCCTTGCGACAAGACCGGTGTTGTTTTCCTGAGAGCTGTGTTTCATATCCGTAAAACATTTTATTATGAATGATATCCGAGGCGCGGTAGAGATTTCCACTGGCTCCGTGATACTCGTTGCAAAGTTCGTTAGTTTGGTGCTTATCATCATCAGTTCCGTCGCTCTGGCAGTCGTCGTCGGGGACACCTCCCTCCCCTTGAACCTCCCCAACGAAGACGACCATGACACCACGCACGATACAAAACGATGACGACGCGACGTTCTTTTAGGCTTGTTGATCCTGGAGTCGCCCGGGGTTTGGGGAATCGTTCCAACAATTTGGGGTGGTTTTTCCTTTTTAAAAAATACCGGTTTGCGCTTCCCCAAATGCTCGCCGTCGGGGGTGCAGCGTCGACGGGGTTTGGTTTTTGGTGAGCTTTAAAAGTGAAAAAAATTATCATTTCTAAAAATAGTTAAGTAACTGTTGGGGTGATTTTATGCAAAAATATTTGTTCTGTTCTTTAATTTTGATACTCTAAAACATTTATATAATATTGACGTAAATCGAGAAATGGATTCAAATTTAAAACCAAATGTACAATAAAAATAATGAAGCTTTGCGCACGAAACTTGATCCCCCCAAACCCCTATGAAAATTCTATCTTTACACAACGGAAACAAACTTTTAAAATCCTCATTTAAATTCAAAAAAAAAAGTAAATAAAAAACAGCTTTTTTTAATCAAATTAAATCACCTTAAAATTTTTCTTTTTTTTAAAAACTAAAAAAAACTTTTTAAAAAACTATTTCTCAAAAATTTTCGATAGAAAGTCACGGGGGGGCCCAATATGACCTTTCCCGGGGTTGAAGCGCCCTATTTCTCACGCGTATAAAGTTCTTGATTGACTGCTTTTCCCATGTTGCTCTCGTCTTTAAATCTAAAGTTCTTTTATGAAAACCAATATATCAGTTTTTGCATTTTCCTTTGAGACAAGCCCCGGTAGTTTTCCTGAGGCGATTTTCATACCTAAAACATTTTATTTGAATGATATCCGAGGCGCGGTAGAGTTTTCCCACGGGCTCCGTGAACTCTTTGCAAAGTTCGTTTTTTTGGTGTTTCATCATCAGTTCCGGCTTGGCAGTCGTTCGGGGCCCCTCCCCCCCTTGAACCCCCCCAACGAGACGACTATGACACCACGCACGATGCGAGACGATACGACCGCGACGTTAGAACCTTTCCCCAGGAACAAAAAATTTTATTGGGCATTCCAGATGGCTCCAAATTTTGAAAACAATTTGGGAAATGCATTTTTTTCCAACCTTAAATGAACGTTTTGCCATTCGCGAAGCTCTTAAATACATTCTATACGTTGCTTTGTAAAAATCTTTTTGTTTTTAGATCCTTGAGTTCACTCAGCATAAAACCCATTTACTTATAGAATCATTTGGTAAAAGACATCCAAAATATTATAAAATTCAAATATTCAATAACCGAAGGTTTCTATAAAGATTTTTGCTGGATACCGGGACCGGGGGGTTAGGGGAAATGAACACGCTGATCGGGCCCCCTAAGGAAGTTTCCCAGCGTCGCGACGTTTCAATTTTTTCCTTTCAATGTAAAGAGTGGATTTAAGCAACGATAATTGGATTGTACAAGCATCTGGGATGTGTTGAAAAATAAAAAAATTGCGTAGTGTGATGCCCACTTTGAAAACAAAATTCGTCCCCTACGTCTCACTCTCACGTAAAAAAAGGGGGGTTTTGTAAAGATTTCGTATGGGGGCACACACCCCAAAACCACGGATATCTCTTAACCAGAGAAAAAGGTTTTTTCCCTATGTGACAATGTGATGTAACTTTAACCATTCTATAATATGCTAGTGGGAATGTACCAAATATGACCCTTTGAGCACGAAATTTTTATCTCCCCCAACCCTTTGAAAAAATTCTATCATATGATAAGGGCGACAAACTTTCAAATTTCTCACCCAAAGAAATCTTTTTAACCAAATTTAATTCAATTTTTTCACATAATTTTTTTTTATTTATTTTTTATTTACATCAAAAAATTTTATTTTCTATTACTATCATCATCACATTGATTTGTTATTTATCACTTAGAAAACAATCTTTTCATCAAACACACCATTTAAATATCCCATCAAATTTCATTTTCAAGGGGGCGCAAATGACCCAAAAGTTTTAACACTTAGTTTTTCACCCCGTCGTCGTTAACAGAAACCCGTACGTCTAAGAAAACTAGCTGATTGTCTGCTTCTATTTCCATGCTAAACGCAAAGCTTGTTCTTTTGAATTCATTTCTTCAGAAAAAGATCAAAGATTTTCTTCCGTGTTTCCAAGTGAATAAATATGTCTATGTTACGTGCCAAAAACTTTCGGTTTTTAGAGGTACCCCTTTTTAGCAACATCCCTGAAAATATTTGTAGTACTGGAGAAGTGGGGAAAAAACATTTCTAAACCCTTTTGCTGTTGGTAAAGTCATCACTAAAACGGAAAAAGTTTTCCTCGGTACACCCCACAAAACGACCCCATAAATATAATGTCTCAAAGGGTGCGAGACATTTAAAAAAAAATTTTAAAAGAAAATTTGGGTTTTGCTTACAATCATCTCCTTAATTATTTTCTTTTGTAAACTTTAAAAAGTATAAACACAAAAAAAACGGCATCAACTAACTTTGAAAATTCACAAGCGGCGCAAATGACCCTTACCGGGGGAAGCGCCCTAGTTTCACACGTCATCAATAGGTAGTGTTTTTAGTGAAAACCCACCTGACAGTTTAGGGGCACATGTGTCTTTGCCCTGTCATGTTTGATGTTATGCTAGAAAAAAGATTTAAGTAATGTAGCTGGCATTTATTTTGATCATATCTTGCTTTTCATGTCACTCAAAGTTGAACCGAACTTTGAAAATATTTTTACTAAGTATTTTTGACAATATTGACAGTATTTTCCATGCGAGCGTTCGCGCAACCCCTTTTTTACGCGCCGAGCCCGGCCCTCCCCCATTGTTTGGTGGAGGTGCCCGGGGAAGACTTTAAAAAAATTACACGCGAATGTAGTTAAAATTAAAATAATAATTCCTTAGTCTAAGGTACCCTTTTATTTTTTGATGGTAGTTCATCCAGAAAACATTGCAGCCCAGGGCCCACTTTTGCGTTGATTTGGCTGCGAGCCGCTAGAGGGGGTTTTTGAAGCCTCCCTTCTCGGGTGTAGTCGCTGAAAAAAACATTTTGAGTGCCATGTCGTGTCCCGGGATGGGTTTACCAGCATGAACCCCTCCTCCCCAATCCCTAGAAAAAAAAGATAGAGTGGGGCATTTTGACCCAACCGTTGACGCGCCCTAACCAAAACAAACCCAACCAAAAAAACGAGACCCGACAACAAAACGATGACAAAAATGACAACCACGGGGTGATTTTCCCCCCTTTCCATCCCCCTTCCCCCTACGGGGCTTGTTCTGACCCGCAATGGGGCTTTAATAATACCAAATATAAAGGGGTCATATTAAATGATATGATACATAAATCAATTGCGCACTTTTTTCTTGTGCGGCGAACCAAAAATGCGTTATTCGGCGTAGTCGCGTAGGAAAATAATGTTCAGTATTTAACAGGCGGTGGATAATGCATTGTTGATGAAACAACATCCAACGCCATCTTTGTCTGTCTTGGTCGCATTTCGCACGTTACAAGTCGTGTTTCTTTTCTCTGGATTAAATAAGATTTCATTTTGTAATTCGGGAAGAAGAACTAATCAATATTAGTGTTGGTTACAAACGAAGAAGTTCTGTCTATGTTTGGATGTGGTTTGTTGGGCGTGATTTCTTAGAGATAAGTATAACACCATTGATTTGGTCATCGGTGTAGTCGTCTAGACCTAGGTCCTTGGCTGGTTGGTTTTATAATCTGCCGAAAATAGGCCCATTCAGCAAACCATACTTGGGTTCAACTGTGTTGTACTTTTATCTAGCAACTCTAGGGATTTCATATCCCAAACATTAACATCTTACCCACGCTTACCTCTTTAGCAGGGACAAGATTGCCCTAGGTGTGACACAATATGTGACGTTATGTCTGGCGACTTAAACTCCAGCTTAGTCAACCATATGAGAAACTGTTTTCTTACGACCACAGCGACCAACGTTTTTCATTTTAGGAATAAACTACCACGATGTGAGAACCCCCCCCCCCCCTTCCTGCCTCCCACTACCCGTGGCTGGTTCTGACCAGCATGGGATTTTCTTCCCATAGCCTCTTGGTTTCTGCGGCGCATTATCACCTTACGGTGGACGCGTCCTTATTCCAAATAAACAAACCAATCATATGAAGAAGTCGCAGTGACAAACTTACTAAATTTCTCATCCGAAGTAATTTGTTTAACCAAATTATTTAGTTCACATCAAACATACTTCATAATTCATTCCACACAAATATTTTGTCTGTTATCATCACTTTCATCTGTATAATTTTCTGTTCTTTTATAATCTATGAAAACAATACAACCATTAAACACACCATAAAATAATTTAATTAACTTGTTATATCACAGACGGCTCAACATAACCTAACCGGTTGAAGTGCCCTAGATTCTCACGTCATCGTTATACTATTTTCCGAACGTTATTCACTGCTTTATAGACTTTACACAGGAGCTCCCAAATCGATTGCCGTCTGGGCCCGGGGTAGAATAGGCCCAGAGCATGGCTCTGCTAATCGTAAAAGGCGATTCAAGAGAAAAAGTCCACCTCGCAAACATCAGCTAGAAAGAGCGGAGTATCTTACTCCCCGAAACTAGAGGCGAGCTCTGGCAATCGTCGTCGGGGACCTTGCCCCCTTCCATTGACGACCCCCCGGCGACGATGACAATGACACAACGAACGATGACAAAGACGATGACGACCGCGACGTGAGAAACCCCCCTTCCTCCCCTTACCGTGGCTGGTTCTGACCAGCATGGGCCCCTCCTCCCCCCCCCCTTAGGCTAGAGTGGTGCATTATGACTAGAGGCATGAAAATTTAGCGTTTTAGGTTATTGATGCTAAATCAGTGAGTATAAATTCTTAAAAACGCTACAAAATGCTAAATTTACTGAAAATAAGGTTTACCTATACCAATTGAGAATTGGATTAGCATTGTATTCTAACGTTTAAAGTGACTACATTGAATTGAAATGTTCCTATAAAGCATAATTTGAATTCATTCCCAATTAAAAATACAATCAACTCCCCACATTTAAGGTTTTGGTGGAAAGAAGAAAATAAATGCTACAAAATGCTAAATTTAGAAAAATTAATGCTAAATATTCAGAATATAAATGCTATTTTTTCATAGCTCTAATTATGACCTAACAATTGACGCGTTCTTAATCCAAATAAACAAACAAAAAAAAAACTAAAAAAAAAAAACTAATGTGGTTAATTCTGCGTTGAGATGATCTCTGAAGACCTAGTCCCTCACAAAAACAAAATAAGTTAAAAACGGTAGCCAAGTTTTCCCTCAAAAGTCTTCGGCTGTAAATGCTGTGAGATATAGAACTTGAGCCAAGCTTTCTATTCTTTCTTCCTAGTTTTGCATTGAATGGAAGTAAGATACTTCGGTACACCGCTACAAAACAACCCGATAAATAAAAATGTCATCAACGGGTAGCGAGACATTTAAAAGTTTAAAAATAAATCTTGTTTCGCTATTAATATCATCTCCATTATATCAGTTTATTTTTTGAACTTTATAAACAATATAATCATGAAACACGGCATAAACTCATTTAACTTTGAATATCACAGGCGGCACAATATGACCCAACCGGTTGAAGCGCCCTAGTTTCTCACGTCGTCAATAATGCTGTGATGACTTTAACACCGGTCCTCAGTTTAACCTCCAACGCTTTTGTATAAATCGCCCGCCACCTCACTTGCATCATTCCGAATGTCCTTTCCACAATGCAACGGCCTCTGCTGTGGTAATGGTTGAAGTTGCTCTGATCGGAGTTAATGGCGCCCGAAATGGAGTGACAATACATATGGGGTGCAGACGGGTTTGATACATCCCAGAATAGAATGACCATTCGGGAGGATAGGCGCCAGTGCGCCACAAGTAGCTGTGGCGCAGAACCCGCATGTCGCGCACGGACCCAGGAAACCCGGCGTTTATGTCGATAAAGAGCCCTCGGTGGCAACTACACCTTGGAGATTTAACGAGTAGTAAAGTTTGCGGTTGCTGTACTGGTCATGCAGTGCTGTAAGCACAAGTGTTCTCACTTGGCAACCGTCAATTGCGCCTGCAGCACAG
The DNA here is from genome assembly GCA_024449915.1 of Sweltsa coloradensis. NCBI lineage: Eukaryota > Metazoa > Arthropoda > Insecta > Plecoptera > Chloroperlidae > Sweltsa > Sweltsa coloradensis. The sequence continues at coordinate 37,962 of JAMZAV010007651.1, forward strand.
CGGAACACTGGACTCCAGAAAGATGTACAAAACCCAATCCGATGTCGTGCAACTCATCGGGTGTAGGGAGTCGTATTATATCATTGACTAAGTTACCTGTCTGACCTAAAATGTTGGTGCATATCAGGTGCGTGGTGGACGTGGCCAGTGAAAAGCAATGCGCGACAACGCGAAACATACGCCTGCGGCCAGCCAGTATAGGAATACCATTGCCTAGAATTAGGTATATTATTCAATTAAAATAGTCACATGCATACAAGTACAAACCAAATAATAATACCTGTGGCTATTTGACCGTAGCTTAAGTAGGCCTACGTCATTTTGTTAACAAACTAAGGCCTACTGAACTTAAGGCTAAGGTACCCCTATGAAAATGTTGTATACATTTTGTATACAATTGTATACAACAAGCCTGTATTTAACCTGTATTCAGTTCGTATACAATTTGTATACAGGATTTGGTCAAAAATGGTTGTATTCAAATTGTATACATAATACAAATTGTATACAATCTGTATTAAATATACAATTTGTATACAACCTGTATATTATATACAATCATTCTGTTCATACAAATTATGTACAACTTGTATGTAAAAGTATACAAAATGTATACAATTTGTGTGTGGTTAGTATACAAAATGTAGTCAGTTTGTATACAAAACGTATTCACATTGTATGCAAATTTACAGTCAACAGTTGTTAAGATGTTGCAGGTTGGGAAAGGAAAGGTACCGGTAAAAAAACATTAAAAAATTAAGACCTAGTTTTTATTAATGGTGTAAAATGAACTAGGGTTGAACGAGAGAGTTACTTACTTGGGTTTTTAATTTTACTTTGATCGTCATTAGTAGGCCCTAAAAGCTTTCACCGTAACACATGGCAACGAAACTAGGCCTATAAAGACCAAACTTATTGATGTTACTTGAGTACCGTAACTCGGGAGTTATTACGCGAGTTGAAATTTCAACTAGGCCTAGCTTTGTAAGTTGTAACTCGTTGCGTCTATGAAAATTAACCGCCTGTTTTTACAAATCCGCATAATAAAAACAAGGTCTAATTGCCTAGGCCTACAGCAAACAATAAATACCAGTTGCATTTAAATGCTTTGTATTTATTGTATAGTGTGACTCAAAGTACAAGTCAAATCAAAAGCAAGAGGCCTAAAAATAGCAATTAAAGGTAGGGCCTTGGCCAAAATAAAAGTTCTGGATGCATCAATTTGCATTGTAGGTTAAAATATTTGTTTCTTTGTGGGTCATTGGGGTTGACTGAAGGCATTCTCTCGAAGAACTGGTATAAACCTCCTGGATGGCATCTGAAAATAAGCAGTTCATTGGAGATTAATTTTATTTATTGTAGGCCAATTGTTTTGCATAAGAGCCAGGCCAATTTCAATTTTACACTTGTAGGCCCTAGACTCTATCCAAGCCCACCAGCCCTATTTTAAGTTAGGCCTAGGCCTACCTTAAGCTTACTCAGCTATTTGCCTGAACCATTTACCCTAGGCCTAGGCCCCTACCTATTGGAGCAAACACATGTATATATTTACATTGTGTAGGGCTAGGCCCCAAACATAACCCTACTCTCCCCCCACCTGGCCCTTGCTGACCAATGGATAATGAGCTAAGTCTAGGCCTAGCCTTACACTTAGATTCACTGTTGCTTACTCAGCAATTTGCCTGAATCATTTACCCTAGGCCTAGGCCCCTACCTATTAGAGCAAACACATTTATATATTTACATTGTGTAGGGCTAGGCCCCAAACATAACCCTACTCTCCCCCCACCTGGCCCTTGCTGATCAAGAGGAAACTAAGTCTAGGACTAGCCTTACAGTTGGATTCACTGTTTAATATTCTCTCGTTATCAGGACATTAAAGAAAGGCCTAGAGCTAATAAGACATTCTAGTAAACTTTGGTCAAGGACTAGGCGCCTAGGGCCTAGCCTAGGCTAGCTAGGATGCTAATGAACCAAGCCCCTAGCATTACACTCCTACCTACAAAGATCCCCACTTCCCAATTATAGAGCGTAGTTTTGTGCGTAAAACAATTATTTAACACTTAAATAATATAAAAAATTACTTACCTATTTAGGCCAATGCGTATGGAAGACGACGGAAAGGTTTTCTATTTTAGAGAACACATGGCAGGCAGGTCTTGTTGGTGTTGGCAGCCATCTTGTCGGATCTACTACTTTAGTCATGCAAGTCTTATCTACTTTATAATTGTGGTAAAATTTTACGAAATTGCTTACATTAGTTTTTGTAAGCATCAGATAAAATTATAAATTTAAATTAAAAACATCAGAAATTATTTATAAAGTTAAATAAAACTTGCAGTTTTTCTTTTGACTAGTTAGAATTTATTTGTATTAACATTGTATACAAAATGTATTAAACCATCTTGTATACACGGTATACAAATTATATACATTTAACATCCATTCAGATATTGTATACAATTTTAATACTGGTTGTATACAAATTGTACTTCCTGTATACAACTTGTATACAGGTTGTATACAACATTTCCATGGGGGAATTGCTTTCGCTGTACGAGGCCTATGTAAACTAGCCTAGATGACCTTACAACAGCTGTACGTAATACATTGGAAAAAATATCCCACCCCTGCTTGAGACCTACAACTTTACAAGGTTCTATCCGACCATTGAAGTGCCTGCAGTACGGTAGCCTTAGTTTAAATAGCCAGTCCAAATATAATGGTATTATAAGATAGGTCTTCAGCTTGCATAACCTCAAATTCGATAGCCCAACCATAGGTTTTAATCTTGTTTACCTTCAACTTTTGGCAAAACAAATGTAACGAGTCTGGCATTAGGGCCTACCTGAAGATGTCGTCAAGTAGTTTTATAATATCTGTTCATTATAGCTGCCACAAAAGAGTCTACAAAATCCATAAAACAGTCATTAACTCTGTTTCGAATCTATAAAATAAAGAATATAAAAAGTTTAAAGTCAGATGAGAGAACTCCATGCTTAGGCCTAGGCTTGGGTCATAACTCATGTTACAAAATGTTGGTACCCCCACTTAAAATCAGTTCAGTCTACTGTAACTGGGTGAGGCTGCTAATAGACAATACAAAATATCTAGGCCTATATTAAAACCAGGCCTTCAATAGGCTTATTACATTGGCAATCTGGCGCCGTCGAGATATGACCAAGGCAATCCACCTTTGCCTCCTCGACTGTATCAGTTTCTCCGCTCCAGTTATACCCTACTCACTTTCCTCAACCAGTTTTAGCAAGAATATAGCCTTACAAAGGCTTTTTCTAACATAGTCACTCATTCTAATATGCTAACACAATTATAATATTGAAAACAAACAACAAGGTTTCTATTGACATGATGACATATCAAGTTTGAAAAATTGTGTCAAGCTCGCGATGTTTGTAACTAGGCGCTTGTTTTTTGAAAATAATCGATCATCATGCGATTTAAGACGATCTATCAACAGTCGAATTTAATTACATGATTCAATAATCGATCCCTCGACAGTCGAAATAACATACGACGATTAGATAATCGATAACTCGACAGTCGAAACGCATGAAGCAATCTAGTAACAAGACCAGGAATCAGACCAAGAATTAGAACAAGACCAAGTAATGAGACCAAGAACGACCCTTGAACACAATTCGGATAGGTCCTTGGTCACATTTCCCCCCACCCTCCCCCCAGTCCCTAACCCACCCGTACCTGAATCTTCACCAGCCTGGGACCTTCCTCCGCACATCCCCTAGGAATGGTGCGTTATTACTTAACGGTTGACGTATTTTTTTCCTTTTGTGCTTTAACAATCCTATTTAATAACTAAAGAAACAATGTAAAAATCACATTCAAGCTCAAATGATAAAATACATAGGCGGTGCAAATATGAACTATTTAATTTAAGCGCCCTGGTTTCTCACGTCTTCGCGAGTAAGGAAAGGTAATGTAAGAGATAAAATTCATCTCGCAAACATCGGATGGTAAAAAGGGTAGTATTTTAATCCCTGAAACAAGAGGCGAGCTATGGCGGTCGTCGTTGGAGTATCATTACCTTTAACTTGACGACCTCCCCGAAGACTTCAAACGTGACCACACGAACGATGACAAAGACGATGACGACATTAACCTGACAACATCCCCTTTCCCCACTCCCTGTGGATGGTTCTGACCACCACGGGTCTTTCCTTACCACATCTCCCTTGGTTACAGTAGTTTATTTTGACCTAACGGTTGACGATCCCTTAATCCAAATCAATCTGTCCCCCACTGAAAATCAGTTATATAACTGATTGGGTAGACTCTAAATACAAGTTATTTTTTATTAATTTATTATTTATTTATTTAATCGTCTGGACCCGGGGTAGAATTGGCCGAGAGTTTCGCAAACATCAGCTGGGAGGAGGGGTGTATATTTCTTCCAAAAACTAGAGGCGAGCTCTGGCAATCGTTGTTCTGACCAGGATGGGACTTTCTTCTCCACAACCCCTAGCTATCCAAATAAAATAAAATCCTCAATCATTAATGCGAATTCAACGGACTGAGTCCTCTTAAACAGCCCTCGGACGTCCCTCATCATATGCTCGCAGAATGTTCCAAATATGATGCCTTGCGCACGCAATTTGATCTCTCCCAATCATATGAAGAACTATCTATCATATGATAACGGCGACAAACTTTCTAAATTTCTCATACAAAGCTTTATATATATATATATATGTAACTAAATTTAATTCACATCATACAGTTACAGTTACAGTTCATTTATTTTTATTTCACATAAATAACTTTTGTTTTGCTATTACAATCATCCTAATTTATTTTGTAAAATATATGTTACACTTAAAAATAAATCTAATCATCAAACACACCATTAACTCATCTCATCAACTTTCAACATCACAAGCGGCGCAATATGACCAACCGGTTGAAGCGCCCTAGTTTCTCACGTCGTCGTATTCGTGTGGCAGTAACATTTTCGTTCTCATAAACATGCTCTGCTAATCTAGAGGAACATACTTAATATGCTGATGAGAATCACCATTATGTGGTTGGAACAACTCATCCATCATTACCAAAATTCTTGTGTTAAATGCATTGTTTGTTGTAATGCTACGTATTTCAAATATTTACGAAAATGTAATTTATTGTTGTTTCTGGATCTATGTAATTAGATTTATTTAGTTGTCCTCCTTTGTAAATCAGTTTTTATAACTGAATAGGATAGACGTTAAATAAATAAATAAATAAATAAATAAATCCTTCATGAACAGGCGAGCTCTCCCCCGTCTGGGCCCGGCGAAGAATAGGCCCAGAGCGTGGCTCTGCTAATCGTAAAAGGCGATTCAAGAGAAAAAGTTTACCTCGCAAACATCAGCTAGTAAGAAGGGTAATATTTTACTCCCCGAAAATAGAGGCGATCTCTGGCAATCGTCGTCGGGGACCTTGCCCCCTTTTCTTGACGACCCCTTGACGACGATGACGACAATGACACCACAAACGATGATGAAAGCAGTGACGACCACGACGTGAAAACCCCCTTTCCTTCCCTGACCCGTGGCTGGTTCTGACCAGCAGGGCCCCCCCTTACTCCAATAGGTTAGAGTGGTGCATTATGAACTAACGGTTGACGCGTCCTTAATCCAATTAAAAAGAACTTAATCCAAATAAACAAACAAAAAAAATCCCTTTACCCGTGGCTGGTTCTGACCAGCATGCCCCCCCCCCCCCCCCACCCCCCTAGGCTAGAGTGGTGCGTTATGACCTAGCGGTTGACGCGCCCGTAATCCAAATAAACCAATAAAACATTTTATTTTGTTATTTTTACAATGCGAAAACAATATAATCATCAAACACACCATTAACTTATCTTATCAACTTTCATTATCACAGGCAGCGCAATATGACCTAATTGGTTGAAGCGCCCTAGTTTCTCACGTCGTCGTTGAGAGCAAAAAAGTTTGTATTGAATCAACTTCAACTTGGTTAGTATTGGTGACGTGATATTGATTCCTCACAACACTGGCGAAGTCAACGTGGGGTCGAATCAAGGATACATACTGCTTTCTTGTAGTTCTGGGTGAGTAGTTAGCCGCATATTTCGTTTAATAAAACCAAGAATTCTTAATGCCTTTTTGGAAACGACGCTAAGGTGATTATTAAAAGAAAGATCAGAGGACATCTGTGCACCTAGGTCTCTGATAGAATCAACCATTTTTAATACAGCACCTTCAATGATGTATCGATAACGTACAGAATTTTTCTTCTTGTTTGTATGTGATCACGATACATTTATCAACATTAAGGTAAAGTCTTCATGTTCGACATCATTTGGCAAAATTATCAATATCTTACTGAAGAACATTACAGTCAATAGCATTGTTAATGGACTTGTAAACTTATAAGTCCTCAGCGTATAGAAGACACTTACTCGATGGAAAACACGCAGGTATGTCATTCACAAACATACCGTAGTGAACATTAATGAACAAAGTGAACATTTATTTTTTGACGTCCTCCCCCACGACGACGACATGACACCACGGACGATGACAAAGACCGTCATGTTCTTTGTTCTACCAAAGATATTACTTCTGGGTCAGGTCTTGGTCTATCTATTGTATTGAATTATTAAACAGATGAATGATATATTTATGCTGCTAGAAAAGAAAATAGTGGCACTGATTTAAGCATATTCTTATCTTGTCTATGGTTTACGTATTGAATGAGTATGAAAAAGAATAAGAATACAAACAAATAGAAAAACTGGTGGTGAATGAGATTAATTGCAATTGTTTTTATATTAAAGTAGATGAATTCACAACTAAAGCCTCTCACGACGTGAGACCCATGTCTCTAACCCCACCCGTATCTGAATCTTCACCAGCCTGGGACCTTCCTCCGCACATCAATGGTGCGTTATGACTTAACAATTGACGTATTTTTTACCTTTTGTGCTTTAACAATCCTATTTAATAACTAAAGAAACAATGTAAAAATCACACTCAAGCTCAAATGATAAAATACATAGGCGGTGCAAATATGAACTACTCAATTTAAGCGCCCTGGTTTCTCACGTCTTTGTGGGTAAGTAAAGGTAAGGTAAGAGATAAAATTCATTTCGCAAACATCGGATGGTAAAAAGGGTAGTATTTTAATCCCTGAAACAAGAGGCGAGCTATGGCGGTCGTCGTTGGAGTATCATTACCTTTAACTTGACGACCTCCCCGAAGACTTCAAACGTGACCACACGAACGATGACAAAGACGATGACGACATTAACCTGACAACATCCCCTTTCCCCACTCCCTGTGGATGGTTCTGACCACCACGGGTCTTTCCTTACCACATCTCCCTTGGTTACAGTAGTTTATTTTGACCTAACGGTTGACGATCCCTTAATCCAAATCAATCTGTCCCCCACTGAAAGTCAGTTATATAACTGATTGGGTAGACTCTAAACACAAGTTATTTTTTATTTATTTATTATTTATTTATTTAATCGTCTGGACCCGGGGTAGAATTGGCCGCGAGTTTCGCAAACATCAGCTGGGAGGAGGGGAGTATATTTCTTCCACAAACTAGAGGCGAGCTCTGGCAATCGTTGTTCTGACCAGGATGGGACTTTCTTCTCCACAACCCCTAGCTATCCAAATAAAATAAAATCCTCAATCATTAATGCGAATTCAACGGACTGAGTCCTCTTAAACAGCCCTCGGACGTCCCTCATCATAATGCTCGCAGAATGTTCCAAATATGATGCCTCGCGCACGCAATTTGATCTCTCCCAATCATATGAAGAAATTATATCATATTATGATAACGGCGACAAACTTTCTAAATTTCTCGTACAAAGCTATATATATATATATATATAACTAAATTTAATTCACATCATACACACTCTTTAGTTCATTTATTTTTGTTTCACATAAATAACTTTTGTTTTGCTATTACAATCATCCTAATTTATTTTGTAAAATATATGTTACACTTAAAAATAAATTTAATCATCAAACACACCATTAACTCATCTCATCAACTTTCAACATCACAAGCGGCGCAATATGACCAACCGGTTGAAGCGCCCTAGTTTCTCACGTCGTCGTATTCGTGTGGCAGTAACATTTTCGTTCTCATAAACATGCTCTGTAGTCTGCTAATCTAGAGGAACATACTTAATATGCTGATGAAAATCACCATTATGTGGTTGGAACAACTCATCCATCATCCTTCATGAAGCCAATTCACATAAACGTAAACTTAAAGAGGCTGCATTGATGTCTGTTAATAATAATGTTATAAGTGCGCCTAGCATTGATTTTCCTGGAATTTGGAAAGTTTCTGTAACTCAAAACCATAATGTTTCTTCTTCTTTCTTGTTTTTGTGAATTTTTGTGGATTTTTTTTCTGGATTGATTTACATAAAATTACCTGCCCGGTTGAAGCGCCCTTGTTTCTCACGTCGTCTGAAGTTGACTAACCAGCCTGTGTTTGGGCCTGGGGTAGAATTTGGCCCGGAGCATGGATCTGAAGGCTAATCGTTAGTTGCGATTCGAAAGAAAAAGTCCACTTCGCAAACATCAGCTAGTATAAGAGGGGAGGATATTACTCCCCGGAACAAGAGGTGACAATCGTCGTCGGGAACATCTCTTCTTTCCCTAGACGACCTCCCCATTCACGGTGACAATGACACAACGAACGATGACAAAGCAGATTACGACCGTGACGTAAGACCCTCCTCTTTCCTCCCTCTTACCCGTGTAGGTTCTAATCAGCAAAGGCCTCCTCCCTATCCCCTTAGGCTAGAGCGGTGCAATATGACCGAACGGTTGACGCGTCAAATAAACTAAACAAATATTATTTGTTTTGCTGTAACTATCATCATTTTATTTTGTTATCTAACCACTTAGAAAACAATCGAATCATCAAACACACCATTAACTTATCTCATCAACTTTCATTATCACAGGCGACTCAATATGACTTAAATGGTTAAAGCGCACTAGTTTCTCACGTCATCGTATTGCGTAACTAAGCATCTTCCTCGAATGATGACCCATCAGAACCCCGTGACCTTAAATTAAATAGTCACAATATAGCTACCCTATCCATTTCACACACGTATATCCTTATGTCTATCAATCTTTTATCGCTCATGTGGACCGTAATGCCCCAGTGATGATAATTTTCGAACATTACAAAAGTCATAGGTACAACAAACTAAGGCGACATACATTTTATGATCATTTGGTATAAGAATAAAATAATGAGTTTTGTTTTACCTGACTTGGCTGTTGTAACATTTTCCGTTTCCTCTACACTGCCAACCCATGTCTTATGAGCAGATAAGGTGGACCTTTTTGGATAGAGGTTCTTGTACATCCATAGTACTTGATGACATTCGCTTTCTGTCGGTGTGGCAGTTTAATGCGTTACTCCTATATTTGGTATGGGCTCACTAGAAGGAGCTATCAATAGAGGCGAGCTCTGGCAATAGTCATCGGGGACCTTGCCCCCTTCCCTTGACGACCCCTCGACGACGATGACGACAATGACACGACGAAGGATGACTAAGACAATGACGACAATTCCTCCCCTTACCCGTGGCTGGTTCTGACCAGCATGGGTCCGTCCTCCCCCCCCACCCCCCTAGGTTAGAGTGGTGCATTATGACCTAACGGCTAACGCGTCCTTAATCCAAATGAACATAAACAAAATTTCATATTTTATCCTAATTGTGTTTATTTTTTATTTTTTTTATTTATTTATTTAACGTCCATCCTATTCAGTTAAATAAAACTGATTTACAAAGGAGGACAACTAAATAAATCGAATAACATAGATGCAGACACAAAAATGAACTACAGTTAAGTAAATATTTGAAATAGTAAAAATAACAACAATGCATTAAATACTCAACAAATTTGATAACAAATAAAAAGGATATTAAATGTAATTTATGAATAAATCGAATATAAAAAAAGGGTGGGAAATGAAAAGAAAAGAAAAAAGAAAAGAAAAGAAAAGAAAAAGAAATGAAAAAAGAAAAATGGAAAGGAAAAAAAGTAAGAAAAAAAGAAAGAAAAAAAGAAAGAAAGAAAGAAAGAAAAAAAAAACATTTAAAAAGAAAAAAGAAAAGAAAAAAACTGATTTATTAGACGATCCTACTCAAACGAATATGAGGTTTGCCAAAAATCAGGAACAGCAAATCAGGGGAATCAACCCTTTCGCGGAAGAAAAACCACCAAACGCGAATCTTCATTTTTGTTTCAACCATCATTTTTGTGTTTCAATCTTAGAAAAATTTAGCAAAAGATTTGACTCTAATAAAACTATATCAAATATATAATTATTTAAATTGCTCAAGTCAAAAAATGATACACCCAATGATACAGGACAACCTAATTTCAATTGCAAGTTCCACCAGTGGGCGGTAACCAAAACAATCTATGGCAGAAAAATATCTTGAAATTACATTGAATACATCAAAATCAAAGATAATGAACAAACAAAGAGAACAGCAAATTCATAATAAGTTTAAAATTTGATCAATTTATTTGTTATTTATACACTTAGAAAACAATCTAATCACCCACATACCTGCATTCACTCTTTCATTTCCTTTCATTCAAAGCGGCGCAATAGACCTAAACGGTTGAAGCGCCATAGTTTCTCACGAAAAAAAAAAAAAAAAAAGATAAATTAACATTACATAAACACAGAGACAATCCCCACAAATAAAATAGTAAAAATCAATTCTTTTTTGGGTTCTTCGTTTTCATTATCATTGCTTCAATTTTACTTTTAAATTGTACTATTCCTAGCTCAGTAACTGACTTCTAATATCATAAGAAATTGAATTCCAAAAAGGATACTCCTCTGTACAAGAATGACTTTCTTAATGATTCAGAAATTAATTTTTGGAACTTTCAATGAGTACATTAGAATGAATTTCTATCACGATCAACAAATTGAAAAATATTGGTTAAAATACCTGAATACATACCTTTCGATACTTGTACGTATTTACCAGTACGCTATATTTCATTCTTTCCTCAATCGTGAGCAATTAGATTGTAAATCTTGGCTCATAGGAATTGAATCAAACAGATGGTCAATTCTTTTCTGAAGTACAACATATTCGGTAGAAGGTCTTACTGCCCAAACCACTAAACAATAATCAATAATAGAGTGAATATAAGAATCTACAAGTAACCTCAACATTCACTCTGTTACAAACCTCTCCATTCTAATTATAATTCCTATTACTGATTATACTTTATTACATACATATTCATAATGTTTCTTAAAATTTAAATTACAATCCAAGAAATCTCCAAGATATTTAAATCAATACACTCTAGAAATTAGCTTACCATTACAATTCAACGTCGAATGAATATCATTCATGCTTCTATCATTAGCCTTATGAAAAATCATAAAATTTGTTTTACTATAATTAATATCAAGTTCCTGAGTTTTAAACCAATCATCCATCCTCTTTAAAACTTCTTGAAGACGTCTTACGATCTCTTCAACATCCACACCTTCTAAATAAAAGACCAAGTCATCAGCATATAAAATATAATTGATTCCTCCCATTATAGTAGATATATCATCTATGTAAAGAATAAATAAAAGGGGTCCTAATATTGATCCTTGTGGTACTCCACAAAATATATTAAATAATAATATATAAGACGTTACTTGTGGTGTTTCTAGTATTTGAGTAGTAGAATCCTGACTAATCTCTTGGGGAATAGGCACAGATTCTTCACATTCATTGTTGTTAGACGTATAAGGAGGTAATGATGAACTATTTCACTAGGAAAACGCTTAAGTCCCGCCGCGTTGTTGGATGAGCGGAATTGGTGCATTGAGCTGCCATGTGTTATGCGAACTTTCTGTTGTTCTGTTGAAAAAGCATTACTAAGTTGATTTTAAAAAAAAATTAAATTAATATAAATAAAAAATTAACTTTAATTTTTAATTTATTTTAATTAATCGTAATTGTAAAAAAAATCGTAAATTTGCAATTTTTATAAGAATAATTTCTCGATTGCGCTCAAATTTGAACCTAAAATATAATTAATAAAATTAAGGTTCTGCTTTAAAATCAATACAATCGGATAAAGCACGTCGGTGTTATAAGTCAAAGAAATGTTTCAAAAAATAAAAAACCCTTAAAATTACGATTTTTATGATAAATATATTTTCAATTGCGCTCAAATTTCCCAAGAATATCTTAATTTATAAAATAAAGGTTCTGTGACAAAATCATTACAATCGGATAAAGTATGTAGGTGTAAGAAGTCGAAGAAATGTTTTTAAAATCGAAAAAATCGTAATATAGCGTAAAATTGCGATTTTGAAGAGAAATAATTTTTCGATTGCGCTCAAAAAACGTGGCAGTTCTCTAAGTTCAGAGATTTCAAAGGCCTCCATAAAATTTCATCGCATTCGGAGTATCGGTTTAGCCGGAATCATGTGGACAAACAGACAAAAATACAAAAAGAAAGAAAAAAAAAACATTCCGGATTTTTTTCTCCAGTGTAGTAGAATGGAATCTTCGCTTCGCTCGCTACGCTCATCCAATGACGATAAAGCTGTAATGTTTTCAGTTGTCAACTTGGTAAGAGATTTCTCCACGTCTATAATTTCTTCGCACGATGACTGTGTAATTCTATTACAGGACCAACAACTCTTTCATGTCTCTTTATCAAAGTTTCAGGTGTCGGATATTTGATGCACTTAGAAATGTGTTCAGCTGAGTAGGTCCCATTCCTGCGTAAAGCAACCCTGCAAATTAAAACACATTTAATTTAATCAACAACAAAATAGGGGTGTGCGAGTTCTGGGTACTATTATTGCTAATCAGGGTTGGAAGGTATAATCCAAAAATAGGTGACGACTTTTACGTGTTCACACTAGGCCGCGACCCGGCACCTCCACCAAAATCGAAAATGTTCTAATACACGATTTCGAGTAGCAAATACTCAACTCAACTCGAAATGACTACTCAACGAGCTTTAAGCGCCCGTGTACCAAAACGCGTTATTGAGCGAGCGTAGCGAGCGTCTCCACTTGACTCTTATGGCTCGAATGTCTGTTTTTTTTTCTGTTACTGCTTCCATACAGGTCGCACCGTTTCTCTGATCGACCTGAAATTTTTCACACATGTACTTACCACCTAGGCGGGTTGCTGTATAGTTTTTGAACAAAATCCGATCGTTGGTTATAAGAAATTAAAAAAATAAAAACATAAAAATGTTCCGATCGTTATGAAATTTTGCAGGGTCAATTAGTACAACATTCTCTCCAATTTTTTTAATTTTCAGCTAAATCGGTCAAGACTTTAAAGACTTATTGGTAATCTTTATTCAAAAAATGATGTTAAAAAATGAAGGAGGCAGTGAAGATACAAAGATACACTAAAGAAGGCATGACGTGAATTAGTACATAGCAAAGCTGTTGGAATAGTATATAGTGTACAATGTCAATATCCAGTTAGGCCTACACTGTGTGGTGGGCCTTATGGGAATGTCGTACTCAGGTCATGTTGCACGTACCGGTGCTCGCTCAACAACGCGTCCAACTGAGCGTTTTCCTAGTAGTTCAAAATTGAAATATATTAACAAGTAAATCACACGATAACTAACATACAGCTAATGTGAATACGATTGGAGTAAAGATAAAACTAGTAGTGTACAACGGTAAGTACCAGTCATGATGGCATCTTCGAGTCCTCTCTCTTGTTGTCGAAGTGTTGCCCATGACAACACTACAGTGCCTGAGATAGGTGTGTCTATCAGGGAACGATAACATTCGGCCATCCTGGGAATAAATCGTCCTCGATTTCAAGTGAGCTGGCGGTATCGTTATCGTTTTCGCCATAACCTGGTAGTAGGCTAGTGCTGGAAGTAGGCCCTAGGAATTTGGCCTGCAATTTGGTATATTTATCGATCAGTGTTGGCGAACTTCTCAACACAACAATGTCTCGCTGCGTCCGTGGTGTGTATCTGGGAAGCAGCTCACATGAGGTTTTGTACGTCGATTCGTTGATACACAACTTTGTATTGTTGCAGAGATTGGTGTCCGCTCGTTGCAGCTTTAGGACTTGGTCCTCCGTGGTAATTGTCAGTAACACATCCAGTCGGTCTGCATTAATTTCATTCAATGTATCAGTCGGATCTTCAACGGGTGCTCGACTGAGTGCATCTATTTCGTGTATCTTCATCTCAATGAGATCAGTGCACCCAAGTTCTGATATTGGTAGGGCTAAACAATGACGGTCTTCATTGATGAGATCGAGAAGTTGACGTTTCTGATCTATGGTGACGTTTTCATCAATTATTGAGGTTTATATCATGTTTTAGTTGCAATAGTTCAACCGTGACTCCTCGTGCGATGCGATCTCCACTCTTAAGTTGCTGATCCTTGGTGAATCATTTATTAAAGGGAAGACTGTGATTCCATCGATGAACTTGAAAAGTTGATCCTTTCCCCCATTGTTTTCAGCAACCATGAACAGTTCATCGTGAACAGAAACTGGCTTGAACTTGTACAAAATTTACTGGATTCTTAGGTAAATTCACGTTTTCTTTGACCGTTACTTCGATGAACCTCTCTTCAACTTCGGGTTGGTGAGTTTGTTAGTTGACTAATCAGGCCGGATGCGCTGTTTGTTATTACAAAGCGATCATTTCATTTTGAGAAGTTGACTTGCGGAAGTTCAGTCTACGTTCGTCCTATAAGTATTTCCACCGGTTGAGCTTGGTCCGGGACGATTAGAACACAAACTTCTCTAGCAATTACGCTGTCAATTTCGATTTTACCCAACGTCTGACCGATTGCATTAGTGTTAATGTTGCCAAATCCGGTTAAAACACAGTTAGACTTGGACGGTGTCAAGCCACACTTCACAGCTGCGCTAGCTTGCATGATGCAACTCGAACTACCTGGATCGATCATTGCACGCACAACAACATCATTCACAAGTGCAGTTCGTAGGTATTTCAACGGACTTACACCCTGGCAGTTCTTTACTAAAGATATTGTATTGTTGCTCGATGGGTTGCTTGTAGGACAATACCTTTGTGTGTGGCCTTCGTTCTTGCACAGTACACAGTAGCGTGGACGTTGTGGATCTGGACAGTCTCGAGATAAGTGTCCCTGCCGGTAACAATTGTAACATTGAGTGTCGGTAATAGTTTTATCAATAGCTTGTCGGTGATCTTCGTTTCTAACACTTGTTGGTACAAATGCTGGAAAATTTTGCTTCATGCCGGTCGCATTTGCAGGTCGATTATGTCGTGAAAACGACGTGACGGTATGACGATGTGTCTTGGAAGTTTGTACCAATTGACTTCCGGTAATCATATCCTTCTTCTTGGATGCAGCTCGAGCAGCCCTTTCCTTATCAACTTCTTCAAAGTCAGCGATGTCTCTCAACATCTCTTCTTCAGTCTCATGATGGCGAATTTGAAGAGCGTTGCTTAGTGATCGTGACAGCATACCGATAATCAATTGTTTCTTCATATCACTAAAATCGAAATTTAATTCTTTGCATAGACGTACCTTTTGGTGGAAGTAAACGTTAACACTTTCCCCAGGTTGTTGTTCTCAGCTTGTCATTCTCCGCCAGCGTTCAGGAAGGCTCACTTTGCCGATAAATGCAGCTCTGAAAGCTTCTCTGAACAATTCCCAGTTCGTTATCGATTCATACCTGTTAAGAAACCATTCCCGGGCAGCTCCTGTCAAGTGTGATCGAGCAGTTTCCAACTTAACACTGTCTGGCCAGTGATACAAGGCACTTGTAGCCTCTAGCGATCGCAACCACTCCCCTGCTGGTGACTGGGATTCTCCATCAAACATCGTTAAAGCGGTAGAAAGATCTGGCATTCTACAAACATTGTTCGCTCCTACATTCGTACTTGCCACCATGCTCGCGAATGTAGCATCACGACGACGATTTTCCTCCATAAGGATGTCCATCATAACGCGAAGATCCGAAGGTCTGTCACTGTCACTGTTGGCACTCGATGTTCTTGGACAAGGCGGATCTGGTTGTCGTCTGTCTACGTTTACATTTCTGCCTTCTCCACTGTTGCCGCGACGTTTAGTGGTACCGGTAGGCATTTCGATTTATAGTGCGTCAGTTTTACGTACAATTTACTTTGTCCAAAAACTACAAAATGTTCAATCACAACTTCGAAAGTAGGCCAAAGTAGGCACAAAAGCGACGTACAATAAAGTCGCAACAAATGTTAGTTAGCACTTAAAATCGACGAGAAATATCAAATGTCAAAATCGTTTCAAAACAAAAACACAAGATTCATAACAATATGACGGTTGCTTAGCGCTCGATGATTCGATCAGAGCAGATCGATAAAGTCGAAGTTCCAAAATCATAAGCGACAAACAAAACAAACAAAAGAACATGCCGGTTGCAACAGAATGCGAAAATTTGGTTTAACAAGTCCACAAAACTATTATTTTTCATTTAGGAAAAACGAATTTCCTTCAAAACACTTCATACGATACGATAATGTCCGAATAAATCAATCATCAGTTCAATCCCACTACTGATATGTAATCTCTTAGCCTACCTTTGGTTCTCCGGTGATGAGTCTGGCTTGGCAAAGATTCGTAAAGCCACGGTTCGGCCTTGGTGTCGATGCAGTTGTCGGTGGTCAGGATAAATAAAGTACGAGTTACAACACGTGATAGTTCAAAACAGAAATATATATTAAACAAGTAAATCAACACATTAACTTACATACAGATTGATTGGAGTAAATATTAAACTAGTAGTGTACAACGGTAAGTACCAGCCATGTTGGCATCTTCGAGTCGTCTCTCTTGTTGTCAACCTTCATCCCCTTACCTATGGCTGGTTCTGACCAGGATGGGTCCCTCCACCCTCCCCCCCCCTTAGGCTAGAGTGGTGCATTATGACCTAACGGTTGACGCGTCCTTAATCCAAATAAACCAAAAATCTCTTGTTGTCGAAGAAGTGTTGCCCATGACAACACTCCAGTGCCTGAGATAGGTGTGTCTATCAGGGAACGATAACAGTAGGGATTTCCCTCTTTGAAACTAGAGGCGAGCTCTGGCGGTCGACGGCGGGGACACAACCATCCCATCACCATCCCTTGATGACCTCCCCGACGACGACGACGACGACGACGACGACGACGACGACGACGACGACAATGACACTACCAATGATGACAAGGACGATGACGAACGCGTCCCCGACCGTGGCTGGTTCTCTCAGGCATGGGACTTTTACTTCTTATATCTCCTAGGCTATAGAGTTGAGCAATGTGTTGAATGGTTGACGCACCCTTATAATTAATAAACCAAAAAGACTAAATCGCAATTTTTTCTATCATTGTATCTTTACTTATAGGTATGAACTTAGAAATCATCAGTTATGCTACTGAGAGGGAATTAATTAATTAATTTAATTAACAAACGCACATTTAACTTATTTCATAAGTCACAATACCACAGGCGACGCAATATGACCTAACCCGTTGAAGCGCCCTAGGATCTCATGTCGATATATTTGATCATCATCTTCGAAGTCCGGATACCCTACATACCCTTACATAACATACCCTACACAGGCTTTCCTGCCTTTTGGGCAGGTAAATATCAATAACTATAATATATTGTTGAATCAACATGCCTCCCCCCCCCCCGACAATGTTGGTAGACTGTCATTCATTATTTCACTCATGAATCTTGTGTAAACCCCTATTTTCAGATACATTGAGTTCACTATAGTTGGTACTTTGGTTAGTTTCCCCCGTCTGGGCCCTGAGTAGAATATGGACAGGCTCTGCTATCGTGAATGGCGAGACAAGAGAAGAAGTCCAACTCGCAAACATCAACAAGTAAGAGCGGAGTATATTAGTCCCTGAAACTAGAGGCGAGCTCTGGCAATCGTCGTCGGGGACACATTCTCTTTCCTTTGACGATCTTCCCGACGACGATAACAATGACACAATGAACAATGACAACGACGATGACGATCGCTACTTTTTCGCCGTCAGACATATAATAGGTTTTATTCGAAACATTGTTCAATCTATACTAATAGTCTTGAATAACACGATCTCGGCGCGGAAACCATTTTTTTTTTTTTTGATTCACGGTTGCCGCGCCCAAAGTGGGCGTCGCACCCGAACGTCGACGGTACCGGTGCGTTCGGAATCTTTCCGGGTAAGGCACCGCCAAGGGTTTTGGACCCTCTCGCATACTTTGGCCTTGGCGACGATGAACATTTTGGCTCGCGTGCCGTTTTGGGAGAGCACTTATTTAGCGGACGGAAAAAAATGAAAAAAAATCATAATTTTTTAATTTCGCTTCCACGCGTGGACATTTCCAAACGCACCCAAAACCCGCGAGGGCATGTTTTCGAAACCCCCTTTTTTCTTTTTTTTGGACATTGTTTGGTTTTTCCCGTTTAAAAATTTTCTAAAATTCTAGAGCGCGGTAGAGCCCGGGGTTTTTGGTAAATTTCCCCGAATGCCCAAAAATGGCAAAGGGGTGAGGAGAAAAAAAGAGCCGATATTTTTTGCCATTGCGCGGAAAAAAACCCCAAAATCAAAAAAAATTTTAAATTTTTTAACTTTTTGGGGGTGAAATTTTAAAGTTTAAAAATTTGCTTTCTCTGCGTTTGGAACGACCAGCTCTTTAATATGGGTGAAGGTATTTAAATAAAATTGTTTTGAGACCGGGGTTCAAACCCGGGGCTAGGTGGAACCCTTCGAGTTGGGGCGGGACACTTTTTGAAGTTAAAATTGGCATTAAAGGTCACAAAAACCCGGGTGAATATTTTTTGAAAAATTCACGAATGGCAGAAAGCCCCTTTTCCCCAGCGTTTAAAAAAATTGTCATCAAACATCACCTTTTGGTTAAGTTTGAAGGGTAGAAGGACCCGAAAAAAATTGACATGCGGCCGTTTTTGCATAGAAAAAACAATTTTTTTCAGGAGAAAATATAAACGTCATAAAACGGGATGACTCAAAGGGGTTGGGTTTCATTTTGTTGGTCCATTAAATTTAGATCGGTTCGAGGATTCCAAAAAACAACTTTTCAAACCCTTTCTTTTGACACCTAAGCGCCGAAAAAATTTTTTTATAACTCATTTTATTACCCCTGCGATGAAATTTCAACGCGCTGTTTTGGGTACAGTTATTACTCGGGCATATATCCACACGGCTTTTAGTCGAGGGGTCAGAATGACAGTTACACGCGGTCGGCGTGGGTTCGGTCACGGTCGGCGATTTTTTTTTCTATTGCATTGTTGTAAAATTTTAATGTATTTTTAATCAACCTACATGCTACCATTGTGGTACGTCATTGTTTACATGCTTTTGTGTTCTGTGTAAATACATTATATAGAAATTTAAATTTGTTGTAAAAAGCTTGTGTAGGCGGGAGGGGGAGGGGGAAAGGGCCAAGAAGGGGGAGGGCTAACAATGTACTACCCCCTTCAATTTCAAAAAATAAATAAATACAAACTCAACTTTTATGCACCTTCAACGAGGTCTCCAAAGTATTAATATATCAAAAAATTTTTTAATTTCGGCCCTACTTCAAAATTTAAAAAATCACAATTATTTTTAAAAGGGTAGCGTGATCGTTTATTTGCCATTTAATACAGTAAAAATTTTCTAAAATGGTCGATTTGAGTATCAAAATTTTAAATAAAATTCAATTTTGCAAGTTTTTTAAACAACTATTATATTCGACAATTTACGTCCGATCGGGCCGAAAAAATGTTTCGTACTAGCGATTTCCCTTTTGGGTTTGGCGGGGAGGTGGGGGGGGGGGAGGACCAAGACGAATTTTTGGTTTTTAAAAATACGGGGTTTTTTGCACGTAACCAACCAGGTTATCAAAGGACCCCAACCCAAAAAGGAAAATTTGCATTTTATAATATGCCAAAGGGGGCAATGACCTGGGGGCGACATGGACAACATTTTTGGACAGATTCCTTTAGGGTTGGGCAGCAACGCTTTTTTGGGAAGGGGTGGGGGGGGGGGGGGGGGAAAAGTCAATATTTTTTTTTGGGAAATCATGTTTTTTAGCCTCAAAAAAACCAAGAGGGAATGGAGGAAAAAGGGGGTGGGGGGTGATGGGGGGGGTGGGTGGGGGGGGAAGTCGATTTTTTATAATTCAAAACCCTTTGATTTTTTCATTGAAATTTTTTAAATTTTTTTCGTAAAAATCCAAATTTTGAGGACTGTTTTTTGAGGGGGCGCCGCAATGGCACTGTTTGGGGGGGGGGGGGGGGGTTTTAAAATAGAAATTAAGACTTTCATAAATATTTTCAAGCCTTTAATTGCATTTTAAAAATATGCCAAAGGGGGAAGTCCATGGGGCGACATGGAAAACTTTTTGGGACGACTTCCTTTGGGGTTGGGCAAAACGGTTTTTTGGGAAGGGGAGGGGGGGGGGGGGGGCCAAAGCCCAAATTTTTTTTTTGGGAAAAATACATGTGTTTACCCTCCGAACCAACGAGGAATAGAGGCAAAGGGGTGAGGGGGTGTGGGGGGGGTTGGGGGGGGGGGGGGAAGTCGAGTTTTAAAATTCAAAAACCTTGATTTTTCATTAAATGTATTAATTTTTTCGTAAAATAAATTTTGAGGAGTTTTTGAGTGGACGCCCCAAACACTGTTAGGGGGGGGGGGGGGGGGGGAGAATTTGAAATAGAAAAAAAGAATTCCATCAATATCTTCAACCCTTCATTTTTGGAGCGTTTCCAATGGCGTCTCAGGGGGCCCGCATAGGGGAGGGCCCTAATACAAAATTAGTTTTTGTTTCTTTAAAAATGGTTGGCCATTTTGGAAACCCAAAAAAACATGGTTTCTTTTAATAGCTCGGGAAAATTTTTCGTCCGATCAGGTTCACTCGGGGCTATAGAACCGCGCGGGCGAGGCAAAAATTTTGACGTACCGAAACGCCCCCGGAAAAAACCCTTTGTCGTGTTTTTTAAAAAAGGCCAATAATTGTAGACCAAGTCCATCTCGGGCTCTAGGAACTGGACGGACGAGGCAAATTTTTGACATACCAAAAAGAGTCCCGAAAAATTTGTCCCGGATTTTTACAAAAGGCGCTGAAAACCTCGATCCGGGGTGGGGGTTTGATCTTTTAATTATTGAAAGTTAACAAAAAGTTGAGGTTGTAAAAAACGGGTCTTTTTTAAGTAAAACTGATAGGGGGCACTCGATACCATTTATGGGGTATTTGGACTTTCCCTGTTTCCCCAAATTTAAGCCTAAATTCACTAAAGGGGACCCAGTCAGCTGAGCTGCGCCACAACCATATTCAATCTTTAAAGGGCGGAAAAGGGAGGGGGGGGGGGGGGGGAGGAAAGGCGAGTTTGAGTACCCTACTCACATATCAAAAAATAAAACAGGGGTTATTTTTTAGTCAAAACAGGTCCCAGCATTCGGGGGGTTCCCAAAATTTTTTTAAATTTTATTTTTTCCCTTTCCCTGACGTCAGAGGGCCGCGTCAATAGCAACGACCCCGAAAAACTTTCATTTGAACGTGACCAAAAACATTTTTTTGGGATTTTCCAAAAAAGTGGTTGGCATATTGGGGTAAAGCATTGTTTTTTTTTTAATATTTTCACAATTCAGTCAGATCAGGTTCACCCCGGGGGTTACGGAACCAGGGGCGAGGGGATGTTTTGACGACCCAAAAACGTTTGGAAAAACCTTTTTCCCCCGGGTATTAAAAAAAAAGGGCGTAATTGGGACCGGGTAATTTGGGCTTACGGAACCGGGGAAATTTAAGGGTCATTTTTTACGAACCGGAAAGCGTCCCGGAAAAACTTTTGTCCCGATTTTTTCGAATGCGCAATAATTCTACGAACGGGTCCATTTTGGGCTCTACGGAACCGGGCGGGCGAGGCCCCATATTTTGACGTAAAGGAAAAATGCCACGAAAAACTTTAAGTCGAGGATTTTACGATAGGGGCAGTAAACGACCCATCAGGGACATCCGGGCTCTGCGGATCCGCGCGGACGAGGCGAAAATTTTGACGTCCCCGGAAATACGACCCCGGGAAAAAACCCCCTGCCCGGATTTTTTTCGAAAGGCGCAATTTACACCGGGTCCTTTTGGGGTCTACGGAACCGGGCGTTCGAGGATCATATTTTACTACCGGAAAAGCGTCCCGGTAAAATTATGTTATGGATCTTTAAAATGGCACATTTTTGTCCATTGGGTTTTCCCCTCGGGCTCTAGGAACCGCGGGTGTGGGGTAAGATTTGACAAATTTAAAGTTTCCTGACTGCGAGGCCCTTTTGTAGCTGGGGGATTTTTTTTCCAAGCGGGCAAACAAAAATTTCTGTTTCCGGAAAAGGTCCCCCGGAAAAAATTTTGTCCCGGGAATTTTTAAAAATTTTCGTAATAATCAGTTGAATCAAAAAAAATTCCCCGTTTCTTCGAAACGGAGGGCAGGTCCCGGCGGGAAACAAAAATGTGCCGGAAAAAAAAATTTCTCCAAAATCTTTGATTAACGACAAACGGACCCCAAATACCCATCGCGGGCCCTACTCGGGCCGTTTCGGTTTGTCGCGGGAACGGGTTTTTTAAAATACGGGGAAATTTCCCGGTACGAGGTTTTCCAAGCCCTCCGCGCCGCGGGTTTCAGCCGGCGTAAGCGCGACTTGTCCACATATAAATGTTTGACTATGTCGGTAATGTTATTTTGTATTTTAAATCTTGTGTAAAACCCAGGACTAGTACTGACAGTCAGTAGCATTTTGAGTCAATTTTTATATAGCTAGGGTCTTGTTTCTCACTTGCAATAATTTTAAACGTGGTCTTGTAGGGGACGTGGGTCCCTTTAGAGAATCGTGTCATAAAATGACAAAAGGACTAACTTTCTATATTTTTCATTCGAAATGATTGGTAACCAAATTTTAAATTTACACAAAAAATTTCATAACATTTTGTCTTTACTTTCTCTTTATTTTCAAATTTTTTTTCTGTCTTTATTTAAATTCAATATAACAAATATAAAACGTTTTACACACTCAAATTTTTTAACATACAATATCATAGGCAGGCAGCGAAAATTTGTTCCTCAGTCGTCCTTTAAAAGTAAAAAAAGCTTATTTTAAGGAGAAAAAGACCACACCCTAACATTGGGTTAAAATTTAAGGGAGTATTTTTAAAACCCCCAAATAGAGGCGAGCTCTGGCAGACGTCGCCCCGGGCCCGTTCTTACCCTTGGGCACCTCCCCCCCGAAATTGACAATGACACGAGACGATGACCAGACTGACCACCGCGTCGTAAGTACCTCCCATTCCCCCCTACCCGTGGGGGTGGGTTTTGACCACATGGGGCCCTCCCTAGGGCGACAGGGTCCCCCAAAGACGTCAAAATCATATACAACGGAGACAATTTTACATTTATCATTTAAGTATATTTGGGAACCCAAATTTAATTTTAAAAAAAAAATTTTAAATTTTAAATTAACAAATTCTTTAGCCATACAATATCACCTCCATTATTCTCTTTTCATGTATAAATTATAAAAAACATAAAATCAAATTCATAACAAAGTAAACATCTTACAAATCCCTGGCGTCTTAATATGACCGTGGTTCTCCAGTAGGTATAAAGAGGAATTTTATTATCCCACCCCCCAAATTACACGAGCGAGGGCATTTTAAAAAAATCCTTCTGTTTTTTTTCCTTATCAAATTCCCAAACGCAACCCTTTCGTGGGTTTTGGGCCCTGATTAGGAGAGTTTTTCTCCCCGAAACAAAGCGGCTCTGGGTCGTCGTCGGGAAATTTCTCCCTTCCCCTTTGATTTTGGGGAAATGGGGGGGGGGTGTGGAGGGGGGGGTGGGGGAACCCCACCCCCAACCTTTGGCGGCGACCATCACAGGCCCGTCCCCCTTGTCCCCCGCTCTCCCCTTTCGTCCCTCCCTTCGTCCGATTAGCCAAGTTGCTTAAATATGGAAATTTTAAACAAAATCCAATCCAATCCCACGACTTAACATTTTGGGTTTTTTATTAGAAAACCCCTTCAAACATCAAAACACAACAAACTCTGAATTAAAACCCTTTCAACAACCCCCGGGGGCGAGGTGTGGTCAGTTTAATTATGACTTGTTTATATATGTTAGCTAGATGGGGGGGGTTCTGGGGCAGAGTCAAGCGTCCGTCCTTGCCTGTACAACAAATCATCGAGACCACAGATTAAAAAATTCACTGAAATATCAAAGTTTTTAATCACAAGGAAAAAATTTCAACCCCCCAAAAAAATTCCTTTTGTTAAAATTATACCAAAAAAAAAATTGTTAAAAAAAAAAGTAAAATTGGAATAGTACATTTTGGCACTCTCAAATGACAATTATTGGTGTTTTTACGCAAATTAGTAAGGGATTGCATTACTCCCCGAAACTAGAGGGGAGCTTGGCGGTTTTATTTTGCCCCCCCACGCCTTGAAGACCTACAACGCGACGATCATGCCACAACGATGACAAGACGTGACGCCGAGAAGTGAGAAAAACCCCCCTGCCCCCTTTTTGCCGTGGCTGGTTCTGACCACATGGGCCCTCTCCCCACAAACCTAGCCTAGAGGAAAAAAATAATTTTTTAACTTTTGATGAAACAAAGTAATTTTTTCAAAAATTCTTATTGTAAAGTGTTCGGGTAACGCGCCTTAGAGCCTCAGGGCGAAGTTACCGTAAAGTAACTCCTAACTGCTCTTATAATCCGAGTTAACTAAGTCTACAAGTCACATTCGTATAATGTCGTAATATTTTCCGGATTGTCAATAACTTTTTACAGTACACATGTATCAGTTCGAAACCAGGGGAAAAATTCATTTTCTGTCCTACTCACTTATATTTTATGTGACATCACATCTGGTGGCCCATCTAGACTCATTTTTTTTTGATTAATAAATATGCATAATATATGCTAATTATGTATTATTTAAAATTTTACCCTCTATCACTTTAATGTTTACATAACTGAATATCAGAAGGTTTCATTAAACTGTCCATTATCAGTAGAATTATAATTTAGTACATTTCAGGGGTTTAATTGGGAAAATTGAAGTTTAGTATCAAGCAATTAAGGTAGTTAACGGAGAGTTAAAGGATGAAATGTACACATATGGGCGTTTTGGATAACTAGAATCATGGTCTTTATTTGGAGTCGAATTCATTAAGAATAAAAAAGTATTTAACAATTTTAGGTTTGATTTGGGAAGGAGGGTCTTAAATTGGAATTAGCCTGAGATGCATGACTGACACAGTCTGGCTGTCGCCAAGTGATACTGACAAGCAAGATGTGTTCAATGGCGATTTAGGGGTAGAAACGCCCAGAAGCTTCTACAAGGGCTGGCCAAGAGTTCTTAGGGTAGGTGGGGTTGAAGCATAACGGCAAGGGTTTAGTAGCAGTCTGAAGATGGCACCTTAGGGGGTGGGGAGACTAGTGGGTAACACGTGACTTGAGATTTATCATAAAACCCACCACGAGGGAAAACAGCAGGATGAGTAGGATTGCCCGGAGGAGGTGTCGGTTTTGGCCTTCCCGGGTACGTAAGGGACAGTCCTCTTGAGGGAGATAGGAAATGCTGTCCGCAGCATGGTTGTTTTTTAAAGTGTTGTTTTTAGGGCCCCCTGTCTCAAGGGTAACCGTAAGTTAGTTAATTAAGTTATGGTTCATGAAGTTGGAGTGGATCTGCGTTTGGGATTGTTTTTGGAAATTTATTTGAAAATTGTGGTCTATAGTGTCAAGTCTTTCTCGGGTATTTAATCGATTTAATTTTGATAAGTTCCCCCGCCCAGTGAATTTTCCGTACCCACTTGACCCTGCGTCTCCTCGTGCGATCATTCCCCTCATAAAGGGACCATGACTAGTTCACAGTCACCCACAATTGATCCGCGTCTCATACGTATCAATGATCATTCCCCTCATCAAGGACCGTGACTAGTTCACGTCCCCACAATTGATCCGTCTCATACGTGATCAATGATCATTCCCCCATCAAGAACCAGTGACTAGTTCACAGTCACCCACAGTTGATCCGCGTCTCCTGCGTGATCATTCCCCCCATCAAGAACCAGTGACTAGTTCACAGTCACCCACAATTGATCCGCGTCTCATACGTAATCAATGATCATTCCCCCCATCAAGAACCAGTGACTAGTTCACATCACCCCAATTGATCCGCGTCTCATACGGATCAATGATCATTCCCCCATCAAGAACCAGTGACAGTTCACAGCCCACCCACAATTGATCCGCGTCTCATACGTGATCAATGATCATTCCCCCCCATCAAGAACCATGACTAGTTCACAGTCACCCACAATTGATCCGCGTCTCATACGTATCAATGTCATTCCCCCTCAAGAACCAGTGACTAGCTCACAGTCACCCACAGTTTGATCCGCGTCTCCTGCGTGATCAATGTCTTTTCCCCATCAAAAAACCAGTGCAAAGTTCAAAAGTCACCCAATTGACCCGCGTCTCCTACGTGTTTCATTCCCCCCCCCCGGGTAGAATTGGCCCAGACCATGGCTTCTGCAAATCTTTAAAGCGATTCAAGAGAAAAAGTCCACCTCGCAACTTAAAGCTAGTTCGAGCAGGGGTATCTTTTTTACTCCCCGAAACTAGAGGCGAGCTCTGGCAATCGTCGTCGGGACCTTGCCCCCTTCCCTTGACGCCCCCCGGCGACGATGACAATACACAACGAAAAGATGACAAAGACGATGACGACCGCGACGTGAGAAAACCCCCCTTCCCCCTCCCCTTACCCGTGCGTTCCCTTGACCCCCTACCCCCCCTCCCCCCCCCCTAGCTCAATTGGGGAATGCCTAACTTCGGTCCTTAATCCTAAACAAGAAACCCAACGATTTCCGAAACAAACCCGCTTGATCCGGTCCATTTGATCATCATCCCCCCCCCCCCCCCTTCAAGAATCGTTTTGCAAAGAACAAATTCAATAGAGTGCTACGATTACACGTGCTTAAAAAGGATTAAATTTGAACAAAAAGAACTAAGTCAATGATTATTAAAGGTTTTTGTGAGTACACAAAAATCTTATGTACATTTTGGAGGGGATTGATTTTTTTATCTAAGGTTATTTAAATTTTTTTGGGGATATTCTTGGCGCATAGGGGGTCGCTATTTCTGTACGTTTGTTGATCTAATTATATTGGTAGAAACCCTTTGAAATCTTATGACTATAGCTAGTGTCCTTTAAAATCCCAATCACTCAGCCTATAAGCTAAATTTTAATTATATATTATTTTTTTGACTGAAGTTGAAGTCTGAGAGCAGTTGATGGAGGGATCAGAGAGCAGTGAACTTCATCAAGTAGTGAGATTAATTAGATTGTTTATTTTTTATGAATGTCTATTAATTAATTACTTTTTGATTTTTTGTTAATTTTTTATTAATTGAGATTTCGTCCCTTATTTATTGAGCTAAACCACTAAAACAAAATATTTAAAACTAGCTACTCAAACCGGGGAGGAGTAGGGAAATTGATTTTTAAATGTAACATAACAAATGACAATACAAAACCCAAAGTAGAAAAGACGATGACGACCGAGACTGAGAGCCCCCCCCATTTCCCGACCCTACCCTTGGGTGGTTCGACAGCTAACCTCCCTTGTCCCAGGCTAGAGAGGGGTTTGTGACGAACGGTTGACGCGCCCTTAAAAATTAATAAACAATAAAAAAAAATTACTGTTATTTCTATAAATTTTAAATTTATTATAATTTTGAACTTAGAAAAAATGGATTGGCTGAGTAGGGAACTTTATTTCTAAACTTTTATTTATTTAAATTATAATTTCAATAAACCTTTAGTAAATCACAAAACACACAGGCGGGGCAATATGACCTGCCCGGGTTGATGCGCCCTAGTACTTTCAAACCGTCGCCTTTTATCTGGGGGGAATGGTAGAAGGCTGATCTAGTCCTCGTCATCATTGAAACGTACAAGTTTATTTTAGACATAGTAAGCCGTAAAAACTGTTCGGAAAATTTCCCCTTCTCTGCCTACTTCTGATATTGGAGGGTCTGTGCATGTAGCATTATACAATTACTCATTTCTTCCTTGATCATATTGTATTTAATCTCTGCTATGTTCCTGTACAGCTCGCTAGAAAAACCTTTTCTTTGTTTGAGACAGTTAACACTGGGTTGAGAGGAGATGTTAGAACAAGCTAGAGGCGAGCTCTGGCGGTCGTCGTCGGGGCCCTCTCCCCCTTCCCTGACGACCTTCCCAGCGACGACGACCACCCACAACACGAACGATGACAAGGACAGTGACTAAGAGTGACCTAATATGACGCAACGGTTGACGCGCCCATAAACTAAACAAACACAAAAAACAGTAATTTAAATTATAATTAATGTTATCCCGTCGGGGCCCTGGGGTAGAATTTCCCCAGAGCATGGATCTGCTAATCGTACAAGGCGTTTTAAGAGAAAAAGTCCACCTCCCCCAAACATCAGCTATTAAGAGGTGACTATATTACTCCCAGAAACTAGACACTAGCTATGGAAATCTTCGTTTGGGACACCTCCCCCTTCCCTTGACGACCTTCCTGACGAGGACGACGACCATGTCAACACGAACGCAGACAAAGATGACGACAGGACGTGAGAACCCCCCTCTTCCCCTGCCCGTGGCTGGTTCTTGTCGTAGTTCATGGGCTTCCTTCCCACATCCAGGGACCCAAGTTTTGAATCAAAACGTCGATAATTTTTCGACGTTTTGAGTGGTCACGTGGTCTGATAACGTCGATTTCTTCAAAAAGCTAATTTTGAAATCAAAAACGTCTATTTTTTGACGTCCCACAACGTCTATTTCTACCCACGAGAAAAAAGCTTGTGGACATGGTGGGATGATTTTTTTTTACGTTACGCCCCCTCAATATAATATACTCGTTCGTCCTAAGCAGTTTTTTATTTAAACCCAATACATGAATCAGGAACCAAACGAAAACCAATCGATGTTATGGCTATTGAATTGGCCTATTGCCTAAATGTATCACGTTATTAGGCACCCGTAGATAATTGCCTTTAACTAAACTAGGGAAAAACGCTAAAGTCCCGTCGCGTTGGTGAGCGAGCGCCGGTACGTGCAACACGACCGAGTACGACATTTCCCAATAATGTTACATACCAACAAAGGCATACCCTTCAAAATACTTGAAGACAAAATCTTTCAATGTTTAATCTTCACTGCCTCCTTGATTTTTTAACAACTCATTTTTCGAATTATGATTACCAATAAGTATTTAAGGTCTTGACCGAATTTTGCAGAAAATTTGTAAAATAGGAGAGAATGTTGTACTTATTGACCCTGCAAAATTTCATAACGATCGGAACATATTTATTTTCTTATTTTTTTATTTTATTTTTTATAACCAACGATCGGATTTTGTTCAAAAACTATACAGCAACCCGCCTAGGTGGTATGTACATAGCTGAGTTCCAGAAATCATCCGATTACTAATCCGAGGAGTCAGCCAAGTGTTCCTAAGTTCATCTCAGATTGCAATCCAAGTGTCCCGGAAATAAGCCAAAACAAATCCAACCCTCATCCGACTCATCCGACCCGAAAGGAGATGACTGGGATTAGATTACTTGTTTTAGCGGGAAAATCGAAGTGAGTGATATAGTGGATATTATTATGCTCGAATTTGAAGGCATCACTTACACGTTATCCGTGTCACATGATACGGCCACAATAATGCAAAATGCTGAGTAATTAATTGTAATTCAAACTTCAACAAGTTTGAATAGAAATTAGACCTAGGCATAGCCTGCTCCCCCCCCCTATAGGGTCTAGGCTAGCCCGTGATCCGGTTTTTAGGTTATGTCTACCCCTTTGGGTTGAAAGCTTTTACGTGTAGGCCTAGCCTAGTTCCTAGCACCAAACTTGATACAATTACTTATTTTAGCCTGATTTATTTCCAGATCCAGAATTTGCTTTTAAATTTATGAAGGGATAACAAGCTAAGGAGCTAGCTAGGCCTACAGCACGAATCCACTCGAGCAGGAGGATCGAGCGAAGAGGCTGCCCTAGGCCTAGGTCTAAGCATACACCTCTGAATAGCCAGTCATGGATATACAAGCGCGTTTGCTATTTTAGTAGCTGTTTATTCACTAATAGTTTTGTATAGGGCGTAGGCCTACGGCCTCAATCTTTGGCCTAAGTTCAGTATTTATTTACCACAGACATCAGATCATACTAATTTTTATGTCAGTTTCGGACTGAAAGCAGACATTTATTGGTCTAGAATGGTCACCATTTGTTCAATGTGCATACACAATGCCTACAGCTGATTTGTATTTGCCGCCATAGTTGTAATCCAACTGTCCCAATATTTTTTTGACATCCAACGTATCCTGACGTCACAGTAGGGTATCCGGGATTACTCTCGGATGAATTCTGGAACTCAGCTCATGTGTGCAAAATTTCAGGTCGATCAGAGAAACGGTGCGACCTGTTACCGAAGCAGTAACAGAAAAAACAAAAAAAACAAAAAAACAAACAAAAAAAACAGACATTCGACCCATAAGAGTCAAGTGGAGACGCTCGCTCAATAACTACTACCGTAGAATGCTTATACTGAAACCAGTAACTAATTGATTGAAATTAATACACAATAATGAAATAATAATCGAGTGACATTCCAGCTGCCACTACACTACTAAGAACTTTGGCGCGAACAATATCATTTAATAGAACATCAAAATTTTCCATTTATTCACATTTTGCACTCTTGAGCACACCAAAACGTTTTACAATCAACAACAAATATACGGATCTTATCAGAAGAAATAATACAAGTTTAACAATAGAGAAATACAAGTTTACTTTGTATCACTAACAAAATAACCGAGTTACCTTTGAAACAGGTTCAGCAATGTCCTCTGATCGAAACCCTACTATTTTTTAGGTATGTATTGTTTTTTTTATAATTGAACACGATACAGACTTCATTCGTAGGAGACTATGCTTGGTAATCTCCAATTTTTTATGTCACAGGCAAACATGCATGCACGGTGGTATAGTTATTTACAACCGCCCCAAACTTTAAATATCTGATAATTATATTTTGTAGGGTTGGGATTCGGTTATAAATTTGTTATCGATGTCAAAGCAATAAATTTGACATCAAAATCATTTTCGACATTACTATTTTTTTAAATGGGGGATTTTCTATTTTCCCCCTCTTTTTAATGCAAAAAAGGTAATGTTATAATGCCAAAGGTTCAATATAATATGGTTTTTACAGGGTTTCCCAAAAATCACATTTTCTTTTTTTTTATTTTTATCTGGCAAATTGATGTCATTTTGAGTCAATTATGCTTTGACATCGATGTCTAATCAAATAATCGATGTCAAGTCCCAACCCTCATTTCATTTTGTAAAAAAGAATAATCCTGTATGTAGGCTGAGCACAGTTGTTGCCTCCAGGAGATGTGCGAGAAAAATGAAGATGGCAGAATGTTGAACCTTGAGACAGCTGTTTGAAGAGATATGTACTGGGACCCACATCGGGCGTTGTACATTCAGTAGGTTCGTGATGGTTTTCATCACCTCGGAATTAACGTGAACTTCACGAAGCGCATAGGGCCGAAGTTTTCTTGATCAAGCAGTTCAAGGTGGCTTACTAAGATGTGTTCGATCGCATCGTAAGAGTGTGTCTTAATGGCGAACTCAAGTGGAATCCAGCGAAAAACATCGTCTTTCAAGTCGAGCCTAGCGTCACGTCCCAAGAGTAGTTGTATCATATGTCTAAGATGAGGTTTGTAATCATGTGAGGATTGAATCCCCTGGGACGCCGGCGAGATGGTGCTCAGTACTATCGTCTGAGTCCGACAAGAGATAATCACGAAATAATTGAATCACCTGGGACACCGCCAAATGGTGCGCAGCACTACCGGGTTCTGAGTCAAACAAGAGGCATCAATAAAGGATTTAATGAACTCTAACCCCGAGAATTGGAGCGCAGAACTATCGTCTGGGACCCAAAAAGAGTGTGTCAAGAAAGGATTGAATCGGCTGGGCCACCGCGAGATAAGCGCAGTATAAAACGTTTGAGTCCAAGGCAAGGAAAGCATCACGAAAGAATTTAATCGCCTGGGGCCAACGCGAGAAAAAGCGAAGTATGAACATCTGAGTCCAAAAAAAGGGCATCAAAAAAGGATTGAATCACCTGGGACGCCACGAGATGGAGCGCAGTAATACCGTCTGAGTCTAACAAGAGGACATCAAGAAAGGATTTAATCGCCTGGGACGCACGAGATGGTGCGAAGTACGAACGTCTGAGTTCAACAAGAGGGCATCTAGAAAGGATTGAATCGCCTGTGACGCCACAAAGTAAGCACAAGTACTTGCATCTGAGTCCAACAAGAGGCCATCTAGAAAGGATTGAATCTTCTGGGACGCCGTGAGATGGTGCGAAGCACGAACGCCTGACTCTACCGAGCCGGCAGCAAATGAGGATTGAATCGCCTGGGTGGCCGCGAGATGGTGCGCAGTAC
This sequence comes from Sweltsa coloradensis, assembly GCA_024449915.1. Lineage (NCBI taxonomy): Eukaryota > Metazoa > Arthropoda > Insecta > Plecoptera > Chloroperlidae > Sweltsa > Sweltsa coloradensis. Next base: position 70,547 of record JAMZAV010007651.1, read on the forward strand.
TACCGTCTGAGTCCAAAAAGGGCATCAGAAAGAATTTAAACACCGGGACACCGCGAGAGGAGCGCAGAACGAAGCCGGGTTCAAAAAGAGGGCGTCAAGAAAGGATGGGGGAAAGGCCGGGACAGCGCGAGAACGAACGCAAGAAGTAACCCAAAAAACGAAAAGAGTTT
>JAMZAV010007652.1:0-30875 GCA_024449915.1 Sweltsa coloradensis
AATGATGTCATCCTTAGTGGCGGTGGATTTTATCCTTTCTCCCTATTTTACATTCAGCTAAATCGGTCAAGACCTAAAAGACTTATTGGTATGTAACATTATGGGAATGTCGTACTCGGGTCGTGTTGCACGTACCGGTGCTCGCTCAACAACGCGTCCAACTGAGCGTTTTCCTAGTGGTAGTGGGTTCTGATTGGCTCTCGCTACCTCGACTTGCTAGGAAGTTGAACAAGCTGGACATTTTTCGTCGCGAGCGCGAGCTCGCGCTCGCTGGCTCACCGTCTGACGGGGAGGCGGTGAGTTCCATGTAAACAAGTGTAGGCCTACTCCCAGGGCCCCGATTCATGTACATTTATCCCGGGTATAAGTGGTATAAGGACGGTATAATGCAGGACATGGCAGGATAAGGCCTGGTTAAGTCTGAGCAACTCTCATCCAATCAGAAATTTTCAATCAACAGCAAGTACAACAAATGTTTTTTCCACTGCATTCCACAGCCATGTAAATCAGCAGATTTGCAAAAGAACACTAAAAATTTGCTCCATCTTTTGTTTTACATTTTTATTTATTGACAGAAGATTGCGTGAGATCATTAAAAGAAAAGAAAAGGCGTATTATTGCCGTAAATTTTGGCATAGCCTAGGACTATCATGCTATTGTTCATCTGCATAAGGCTTATAGTAATCAAAACTAGTTATTTGTGCGGGATGTGTGTCAAAACAAGGTCGTGCAGGCCTAGGGTTGCCTAGGAGAGGCCAAGGGCTTGTCAAACGTGTTATGTTCGTATTAATTTTATCTAGTCCTATAGCCTAATCGAACTTTAGGCCTACACTGTTGTATTATGAATAATTTTCTACATCTGGGCCTAGGCCCGAGACGGTTTCTGATTTGTTTTATGAGAGTAATGAAAACTTTTCTCGTTTTACACATAGACGCAAAATTTAAAATGTCCGCCATCTGTTTACATATTTTCTTATCCCCGTGCGAGGCGGGATAAGTCTTCATGAATTGGATTCGGAGTTATACCGCACTTATACCACCTAACTCTGCTTATACCGGGATAAAAATGTACATGAATCGGGGCCCTGAGAGTTACTCGCGTGAGACAACTCGCGCGATTTTCTCAATCGTGTGACAGCCGCTTAAGGAGTATACTTGTTGACGGCGGAGTGTTTACCCCATAAGAATATCCTACGCTCGCACCGTTCACCACCAGAAAGAAAGCTAAAACTTATAATTTATTTTTGAAGCACTTGCTAGATATGCCTTTTCAACACGTTTCTAAATAATAAGGACAATACGAAATAATCACGCGATAACCAGAGACGTGTTATGCATCAACAATCCATATTGCTTCTAAGAGACTACGCCTGCAGAGACACTCGAGTTAGTTCTACAGTTTTTTTTTGTATGTGATTACTTTTATTTGTTTTTCAATATTTTGATTTTCACAAAGTTTTTTTTATCGTACTGAAAAGTTAATGTTTATTGTCGGTTGAAGTTCCAAGTTCATTATAATATGTATGCCTTTGTAATTGATCGCGCCCTACAGTAAACGGCAGGAGGCCATTTACAGAGAAAAATCTTAACCCAAGGATGTATTAATCGTGTTATGAAATAAATTCACATTATATTTTTTGGGTATCAGCTCGCATCATATTTTTGTTTTTATAAAGTGTTCCTGACAATAAAGTCCTTATATTTTACCGCACTGATATTTTGAGGGGGTACAGTGTTTTCTTTCATTCTTATTTTGTTCAAATTCATTTGAGAAAAATAAGTTTAATTACTCCGCTTTCTATGGATTAGTTAGTATTTTACCAGATAGGAACATGCGGCGGAAAGTACCGGCGCGGGAAGGCACTGCAAGAGGTCGCTGGCGCGACCTCTTGTTGTGTCTGCATCTATGTAATTAGATTTATTAAGTTGTCCTCCTTTGTAAATCAGTTTTTATAACTGAATAGGATAGACGTTAAACAAATAAATAAAAATAAAAAATACTATCTATGCGGAACAAATACGAAGCAAGATAAAGCTGATTTAAGATATTTCCCAAAACGCCAATTTTCGCAAATTTCGTGACCAAAAATACTGTTGGGTCCATGAGTGGTGATGCGGAGGACCACTTTACATTCGCAAAGAATATTTATTTTGCATCATTCTGGATAGTGTAGACTGTTCCACAGGACTGGCCCACATCGCTGAATTTAAGTAGATATACAAATAAGACACTTTAGTAATGCATTTTATGATAAAAAGTCATTTAATGATTGGAGAAATGAAATCCTTCAACTGGTCTAAAATGAAGGTGGTGTTGTAACAATTAAAAAGAATGTCTTTAATGTAAACAAACAGTAAAGTCAAAGAAGTTAGACGTTTGTTGATACAAATAACATAGTTATTAAAAATGTGTGCTCACAATCCCCAACATATACAAATTCGTGAAAAATCACAGTTACAAGAAATAGGATAATTTTTTTAAATGGTCATTTTTGTGTTGTGTTATGCAACAGATTATGTGGTAAAATTATAATTTTTGGGGGTAATATCTCCTTTAATGATGATTAGAATATAATTCCAAAAGCTCTGATTAGCAACCGATTACTATTGATCACTTGAAATGTACAGCAAAATTATCGTTTTCTTTAAACGCGATTATTTGGCTCATGCATTCAAACGTCACTTTTATAATTGTATTTATAAAACATAAATGTGCATATCCCCACAAACAATTTGCGAACTGGATATGGCTGATGCAATTCATTAACTTACTACTTAGCTATACAGTAAGATAAATTTTGTCTATAATATATGTTGCAAGCTATGAATTACAGTTTGTAAGTAGAGACATAGCCTCAAGCGAACTATTGGGTCTTGAACATAATATTATACCATTTATGTACATTTATAAAAACATGAACACGTAAATATTTACAAATATCGTGCATGTCAATCGGCTTGAGGAAATATAAAATAAGTTAGAAATCTGAAATGCGAGTGATATTTTCAGAATGATACCAAACATTGCTTATATGCACTTGTCATCTGAATTCAATGTAGAATCAAATATTTAAATACGATCACGAAAAAATCTTTATAAATTAAAATGATTTACAGGATTTTGTAGTTGTGTCTTGTGTGAAGAAAATTTCCGCTCTCTTTTGTGTATTTATCCGAAATAATGTTTAGTTATCTTTGACTAAAGAAGAGTGACCATATCCTTGCTAACAACCACGCAAACTTGCATAACAATGAGATGACAACTGGACGTAGAAAAAGTTCCACAAAAATGTCAAACAGGTAATTAAAAGGCAGTGTCTTGACTTTTTAATAAGTGTTTTGAAGTTGTGACTATGATTCTTGCTGTATAAAACTATTAGCTTTACCGAAATGAGATCTGCCTTGCAAGATGCTAGTAAATAGCACTCACCGCATCTATTCCCGAGAATAGAACTGACAGGATCAGTCCTAGTAGAGCTTGAACCATGTACATACTGACAAGTTGCCTCTCGACTTTGCAGCAGAAGAAGACGAAGAAGATGTGTGAGGCTTAGGACCCACGTCTGTGTTTTTATACCTGGTTGTAACCTTGACTTTGAGTTGTATAATCAGAGATCCAACAGAACATTACCTTGGTTATACCGTCTCTAATCACGAAGGACGATAGTACGGTGGTGGAATAGAACTAAATTACTTCCGTTAGAATTTCAAAGAAATATGAAAAAATGTCATTCTATAAGCAGTCTATAGAATACTTCTCGTTGTATATGCATGAATGATAACAAATTTGATTGTTATTATAATAATGACTCTAAGAACAAAATAATTACACATATTTATTGGACCATTCCAGGAAATGAGTATCCGTTTCATATTGTTGTGCTGGCGATGCTGGCATGTTAGTGCTCGCTAATGATTCATCTATATTATTATGAGTGTACTATTCGCTACCGAACTATATGCATTGAAATAAAGCACGTAGTTCTATATAATATCGCAAGGTTTTATTACTCGTGTGATTATTAACTATTGTGATTGCACGAGATTTTAATCATCCCATATTTATAAATTGGATGCAATCGAATGCACATCATTTGAATATAATTTCACGATCAGGATGTAATTAAATCGATATCCTGTGCTTGTAATTATACGTTCGTGGTAATAAGCTAATTGCGAGGATAAGTTATGTAATAGGCTGCCTAAAGTGAACCGCGGAAACTTAGCTATAGGTGCAATTAGTGAGAAGACCCATTCATCTTTTTCATTGTAAATATCTGTATCTTGAAGTGTTTTAAGCAACACTCATTTGTTTTCTTTACCTATTACAATAATATAATACCATTTAACTAGAAAAACGCTTAAGTCCCGCCGCGTTTTGTTGGATGAGCGTAATTGGTGCATTGAGCTGCCATGTGTTATGCGGATTTTCTGTTGTTCTGTGAAAAAATCATTACTTTGTTGAAGATTTTTTTTAAATTAAATTTAATTTAATAAAAAATTATCTTAATTTTTTTAAATTTATCGTAATTTTAAAAAAAGGAAAAAAAAGGTAATATTGAAATTTTCATAAGAAATAATTATTCGATTGCGCACAAATTTTACAAGAATATATTAATTCGTAAAATTAAGGTTCTGTGAAAAAATCATTATGATCGGATAGAGCATGTAGGTATTATAAGCCGAAGAAATTAAAAAATTCGTCGTTAAATAAATTGCGATTTTCATGAGAAATAATTTTTCGATTACGCTCAAATTTCACACGAATATATTAATTCATAAAATTAAGGTTCTGTGAAAAAATCATTACAATCGAATAAAGCATGTAGGTGTTATAAGTCGAAGAAATTTTAAAAAATCGAAAAAATCGTAAAATTGCGATTTTCATGAGAAATAATTTTTAGATTGCGCTCAAAAACGTGGCAGTTCTAGTTCAGAGACTTTAGAAGGCCTCCATAAAATTTCATCGCAATCGGAGTATCGCTTTAGCCGAAATCGAGTTAACAGACAGACAAAAACACAAAAAAAACGGATTTTTTTCTCCAGTGTAGTGAAATGGAATCTTCGCTTCGCTCGCTACGCTCGCTACGCTCATCCAATTACCATTTACCAATAACTAGGAGAACGCTTAAGTCCCGCCGCGTTGATGGATGAGCGTAATTGGTGCACTGAGTTGCCATGTGTTACGCGGATTTTCTGTTGTTCTGTGAAAAAAACATTAATTAGTCGAAGATTTTTTTTAAATAAATGAAATTAAACAAAAAATTAACTTAATTTTTTTAATTAATCGTAATTTAAAAAAAATAAAAAAAATCGTAAAAATGAAATTTTCATAAGAAATAGTTATTCGATTGCGCTCAAATTTTACACAAATATATTAATTCATAAAATTAAGGTTCTGTGAAAAAATTATTACAATAGGATAAAGCATGTAGGTGTTATAAGTCAAAGAATTGTTTTAAAAAAGAAAAAAAAACGTAAAATTTCGATTTTCATGAGAAATAATTTTTCAATTACGCTCAAATTTCACATGAATATCTTAATTCATAAAATAAAGGTTCTGTGAAAAAATCATTACAATGGGAATAAAGCATGTAGGAGTTATAAGTCGAAGAAATTTTTTAAAATTCAAAAAAAATCGTAAGATTGCGTTTTTTATGAGAAAAATTTCCCAATTGCGCTCAAAAACGTGGAAAATCTAAGTTCAGAGATTTCGAAGGCCTCCATAAAATTTCATCACAATCGGAGTATCGGTTTAGCCGGAATCGTGTTAACAGACACACAAAAATACAAAAAAAAGGGGAAAAAAAGAAAAAAAAACATTCCGGACTTTTTTCCAGTGTAGTGAAATGGAATCTTCGCTTCGCTCGCTACGCTCGATACGCTCATCCAATTACCAATTACAATAAAAACAACAATTACTTTATTACATAGTATATATAATAATAAATGTAAAGCTTTCGTGGCCCGGAATATTATCATTTAAATTGGACATTTCGCCGCGTCATTTAGTGTAGTTTTTATTGTGTTAAAAAAACTTATTTTGAAAAATAAGCCTAGACAAGGCATAAGGAAGAAAACATTACTAAACAACTAAACATTACATTTAACGCCATTTCTGAGGATAACTCACAAAGTTTGGGCTACAACGTCAATACAATATTCAACGATTCAATTTTAATAAATTTTGAATTATAACAGCCTTATGTTTAGATTTCTCTTTATCGTCGCTCGTCGCTCATCGTGATTCTGTTGAATCGACTGAACAAACATGGATGATGCATGGCGATTGCAATGGAGTTGATAATTTTTGAAAACACAATAATAAGGTGTTGTCACATTCGTAAGTAGGATATTTTCTTCAGCAGACTGCAATAACAGTTTCAAAATAGTAGAAGCAGAGACTTTTTTTAATCAGATATCGCGTCATCCCTTACGTCCTAACGTCCCTCCCTTCGTCTCGATTAGCCAAGTTGCATAAATATGAGACGTTAAGAAAGATCCAATCAATCAATCTCATGAGAGATTAATGTAAAAATCAGCCTTTGCGAAAACTTTGGAGATACATAAAACGAAAAAAACAGAAAGCCTCGATCAGGGGTCGTCGATGTAGCTGCTTAATACATATGGCCGGATTGACAGTTAAAAGGAATTATAAATAATATAAAATTAACAAACAACACAGCTTAAATGGTGTGTTAATCCATGATTTTATATGCTATGATATAACACATGTTAAAAGATAAGATCAAGTCATGTGCCATTAAAATCATCCACAAGAAAGAAAAGATACAAATATTTTAGAAATTATACCGTAATAAATGTCTAAAATTCAGCACCCAAGCAAGACGTAGGAAGGTTCATGGAGACATTCCTCAAGAAAAAATACTGTGTCACCGCACCGATGTAAGAAATAAAGGTATACAACATTAATCATTGGATGAGCGTAGCGAGCGTAGCGAGCGAAGCGAAGACTTCAATTTCACTGACCCCCAAAAAATTTAGCTCCAATGTTTTTTTGTTTGTTTTTTTTTTTTGTTTTTCTGTCTGTTTGTTCGCTCTCTACCGGGCAAACGGCATATGCGATCTTGATGAAAATTTGAGGGGACCTTCGTTTTCTCTGAACTTAGACTTGCTACGTTTTTGGGTACAATCGAAGAAATATTTCTCATGAATATCGTACTTTTACGAATTTTTCGATTTTTAGTGCGATATTTTCGTCACATTTGGGTCGATTCTGACCAAACGGGCGGGGCTACAACGTTCATATTTCACATGAACTTTAGGATTATGGTGATGTAGTACCTTTTGAAACAAAAAGCTGAAAAAGTTAGCTAGAACCCATATAAATAAAGGTTTTAATATGAGTTTTTCGATTTTTAGTTCGATATTTTCGTCACATTTGGGCCGATTCTGACCAAACGGGTGGGGCTACAACGTTCATATTTTACATGGACATTAAGGTTATGGTGATGAAGTACCTTTTAAAATAAAAAGCTGAGAAAGTTATCTAGAATTTATAGAAATAAAGGTTTTAATATGAGTCTTTCGATTTTTAGTGCGACATTTTCGTCGCATTTGGACCGATTGTGACCAAACGGGTGGGGCTACAACGTTCATATTTCCCCATGGACATTAAGGTTATGGTGATGTAGTACCTTTTGAAAGAAAAAGTTGAAAAAGTTAGCTAGAATCGATAGAAATAAAGGTTTAAATATGATTTTTTTACTTTAAGTGCGATATTTTCGTCACATTTAGGCCGATTTTGACCAAAACGGGTGGGGCAACAACGTTCATATTTCACATGGACATTACGGTTATGGTGATGTAGTACCTTTTGTAAAAAAAATTTGCAAAAGTTGACAAAGTTAGCCAGAATGCATAGAAATAAAGGTTTTAAAATGTGTTTTTTGAGGTTTATAATAACAACTAACAAGAAACAATTGAAACTTGACAACAGTCACCTACAATGTATTCACAAAGCACTTGCAAAGGAAAAGTGGTCCCACGCAAATTAAAAACTTACAAAAACGCTCATCCATCAACGCGGCGGGACTTTAGCGTTTTCCTAGTAATAAATAATTATTCAAGTCTAAATTATCCACATTCCACTTTAAGCCTTGAAAAATCAACAAAATTACACGAGGGGTTGAATTAGTCACAAACGTCTGGGTAACAACGTAATCCCTCCGTTAGTAAAGAGGCTCCAACATTCATTAAGTGCATGAAGTTTTACGACACAGATCGAAGTTCACAATACTTGTTTGAAATAATAAATATGGGTGTGATACAGGAGTAACAACATACACATCTGCAGTCGAGTTATAAATACGTTCCTTCACAAATTCTACACATGGTCCTTCAACGTTTAGACCCTTAAAAATTTGCTTATTAAAGACAGACAGAAAGGTTCGCCTTGCGATTTCATCATCGCAAATCTTGGCAAAGTTCAATTTTGGGGTAGTATTATAATGGTTTAATGATATACCTAATTCAAATTCAATTTGGTGAAGCATTGCAGGGTGTGGCGTTACTTACGATATTTCAGGTGTATACTGGTGACATGGACAGAGTATTCCTCATAATCGCAATGTGCAACACACACAGTCTACGAAAGAGAACGACTTTGAGACGAGTAGCTAAAACTTCAAATAAGAAGGTAAAAAAGAAGGTAAAGGTAATGTTCAAGTTAAATTGAACCAAAATGCCAAGTTCTTAGACATAACCACTAGCACTGCCTCCACGTTATAGAACGCCTTATATTTCAGGCTTATAAAGTAATAATTTATTATCTGGTTATCCACAAGTACAATTTTTCTTATAGTTTATGCAATGTGGGTATGCATACTGTTCCATTAGTCAAACAATTACTTAGTTTGTTTGATGGCAGCAACCAACGTCCACACGTATATGTATGACTTATAATAATGTTTAATTTAGTGTCCATAGGATTGAATTCAAAATATATTTTTTTTCTCAATCATGAAGTCGATTCTAGAGTTAACAAGTTAGAAGAAGAATCAAGACTGATACCAAGTTCTCCTAAATTTACACAGGAGCAGACACATGACGTGACTAGCTTTGTAGGCACGGCAAGCTTCTGATCAAATAATATTATTTGTTATTTAAACAAAGTTTTGATTTTCCCTATGATACTAAAAAGAGATGTTGTAAGACATAAAATAAACGAGATTAAGATATATTAAGTTGGTCATAAAGATAAAATAAATAAGCCATATCGTGAAAAATTAAGAAGGAAGACGATTTCATAAGACCAGCTTATCAAGACCTTAGTCAGACAGGGCCATTGATTACGAAAATTAATAATCAGCCATCTTAATGAGATTGGTTATGAAAAGGTTTTTAGTATTTTTCCTTTTACAAAACGAATTGTGTTTAGACACATTCAGTTTAACTGGTTGTCATCGGGTTATTACCACGACGAGAATTGCATGGAGGTGAGAATGACGATAATCCCACTCTAAAGAAAATTGAAATGACTGTGAGAATTAACATAATTATTATTGTATTATTTTAGGCCAGAATGATGGCAAGTGACATTGCCACAGCGAATCTCTAAATGTAGTTAGCGACTTGTAATGTCCACAACATCTGTAGCACATGTAGTGTTGCAATACAAACACAAAAGTTTGCAACACCACATAACGTAATAAAAAAATGAACAAATCTAAAAGTACAGATACAATTTATAGCGATAATTATGGTACTTTGCGTTTGTGCATGTGTGCATAATGACGAAGCAAATTAGATTTTTGTGTGGCACGATAAGAACACTTTGTACAAGGGAACTGTGGCTCTTTCCCGCAATCGTATTTCGAGTGGTTATACAAGGCTGATATAAGAACAAACGTTTTGCCACAAGCTTTGCACTGGGGTCGTTGTTTGTCAACGCATTCGTACTTAACGTGACGGTTTAGATTCAACTTCATCGAAAATGTCTTGCTACACTTCGGGCACTTGTGAGGCTCCTTACGTCCACAGTCGTGTGTAACGTGGCGGTTTAGATTCCTCTTCATCGTGAATGTGTTGCTACACTTCGGACACTTGTGTGGCCCCTTGCGTCCACAGTCGTGCTTCTTGTGGAAAGTGAGATCATTTTTCCTTTTGTATGAACGAGGACAGTCTTGGCACTGATGTATCTCAGAGCGTGGTGTGCTGTCAGGAACAGGGCGCCATTCCTGCTCAGCATCTGTTAAATTAAAATTATAATTGAGCGTTGATAAGAAAAGAAGTAACTTTGAGTTACTATAAAAATAATTAAGATAAATACTATAAGCAAAAATAAAATCAACACTATCAAGCATGATACCCACGCCAAAACAGTGGCGGATCTAGGACATAATCATGGGGGGGGCGGTTTGCGTGTGCATGTATAAGCGTGGGAAAGGGACTAAGCGCGGACGCACGGGGGGTATGGGGGCGGAGCCCCCCATTATAATTGCGCTGCAGGCGAAAATTTTGAAAATCAGGTTTTTAGAGTGCATTTGGTGCGTTTTAGAAAAAAGTGGTGGGCGGAATGCAATACCGAAACAATGTAGTTTGTGTGCACCAATTTGTTTTGTCGTCATGTCGAGTTTACAATTTACAGCATTGGCCTACATTGCAACATTATTATAAACGTTTGATCTTATTTTCAATTCAGTATTTTATTTATTTATTTATTTATTTATTTATTAAACGTCTATCCTATTCAGTTAAAAAAGCGATTTACATAGGAGGACAACTTAATAATTCGAAGTACTCTGATGCAGACACATTTCAGAGGCAAACTGATTATTTCTGACAACATGAAGGAAAGTTGATTTTTACTGGGAGTTTTGAATAAATAGCGCCGCAGGCGAAAATTTTGAAAATCAGGTTTTTAGAGTGCATTTGGTGCGTGCACAATAAATTAATATATATATATATATATTTTTAGAATCATGGGGGGGCGATCGCCCCATCGCCCCCCCCCCCTGTATCCGCCACTGCGCCAAAACCATAAACTATATAAAACAAAATTACACACGTAAAACAATCAACCAAGGTCACTTACTACACAACAATTGGTTAATTTTTAGGGAACTCTGTGCGGGGCGGTATTCTAAGCCCCTGTCTCCTAAGCCCCTGGACCCTTTTTTGGCTTCTAAGCCCCTGTGACCGAAGGTTGTGCTACACGTTGCGAAGCGGGTCTAAGAAGACAAACCGGTCCGGGCTTTAGAAGACTAAAAGTCTTCTTAGGCCCTGTCTCCTAACGCCCGCACGATATTTTTGTTCGGTCGCACACGTTGCAAGGCGGGCTGTACTTTGCTCGAGGTGAAACCATAAATTCCCAAATGTTGGTGGTGGGTGGGGGTGGGGGGATAAAAATAAATCATTAGCAATATTCGATTAATTAGATATTGCTTAACGTCTCATTTGACTCGAAAATGTTCACCTCAAAAAACTCAAAAAACACCTCAAAAAACTCAAATTAAAACCTTTATTTCTATAGATTCTGGCTAACTTTTTCAACTTTTTCTTCCAAACGTCAATACATCACCATTACCTTAATGTGCATGTGAAATATAAACGTTGTATCCCACCCGTTTGGTCAGAATCGGCCCGAATGTCACGAAAATATCGCACTAAAAACCGAAAAAAATCGTAAAAAGTACGATATTCATGAGAAATATTTCTTCGATTCCGTATCCGTATCCGTATCCGATTCCGATGCCGTATTCGGGTAGAGAGCGAACAAACAGACAGAAAAAAACACACGAGCTAAATTTTTTGGGGGGTCGGTGAAATTGAAGTCTTCGCTTCGCTCATCCAAAAATCGATAATAATAAACACTTCAAAATCGTTATCATTTCTTATGGCTCATGGGAACGAACAAGGTTTTCGTGCGGGCGTTAGGAGACAGGGCCTAAGAAGACTTTTAGTCTTCTTAGCCCCGCTTCGCAACGTGTAGCACAACCGTCGGTCACAGGGGCTTAGAAGCCAAAAAAAGGTCCGGGGGCTTAGGAGACAGGGGCTTAGAAGCGGACACCCTCTGGGCATTGGAAGCTACGTCTTGTAGGAACTCTGTCAAACGGACGGTGAGGCGGCGTTTGGTTTCACCAACGGGAGTCCTGTCACAATCGCACGGGATTTCGTAAACAACGTTCCGGGCTTGTTGGTTGGTATTATGGGGTTTGGTCTTGCACATTTGTTTTCTAAGTGTTGGTGAATTTAATTTTAAACACTGCACGAACGTTGAACCTGTTAGTTATGGCCCGTAATTTCTCAGAGAATCCAGGAAAGTAAGTCACAGCTATGGTTTTGTAGGGCTTTGGAGTGTCACCTCCGGGTTAGTTTACATCGCGAGGGTCTTCAGCGAGGATGGCTGAACAAGCTCAGGGGGGTTGTGTAGTAAGTGACCTTGACGGTTAATTGTTTTAAGTGGACTAATTGGTTCTAAATCGTTCCAGGTCAAGAAGCATCATAAAAAGTATTATACTATCTATTTCCACAATAAATTTAAATTTTCTTACGAACTAATCTAAGGTAAAAAAAAAACAATAATGAAATAGAACTAAATAGAGCAACATCAAGGTGAAAAGCGCTCGTGGAGTATATTTTGAAATAACTGAAAAACACACAAGTGAGGAGGTTAAGTGGTTAAGTTGAGGTATATTTAGTGGTATTGCACCATGTGAGATGTCGGATCTATTTCTAATAATAAATTGAAAGTAATCAAAAAGACAAATTGGCGTAATTATATTTTATAACACAATTTTAAATATAATATTAAACATTTTAGAAGTCAAAACGTTTAGACATAATTTTTAGAAAAAAAAAATTATTATTTACATTTTTTTAATTCAAAATTTATACAAAATATCAGTGACATTCAAAAACATCTATTGCAAAAGTAACTGCTAAATAAATGAACATAAAGTGAAATATGTTAAGAAATAAAATAAGTAGTACAAAGAAGAAAAATTATATAAAACCACTACATTATTTAATTAAATTTATTGCGATACTCATTTATATTTTGCAATTGCATGAGTTTCCTCATAGGCAAACTCATTGTTACGATTGTGATACGCAGAGCAGATATTTACAACACTCGTTCTTGATGTGAAAGTTAAAGTCACGAATTGTTGCACAGCGTCAGTTATTTATGACTATGCAAATACTTTCCACTCTCGAACTTCATGTGGGTGGTAAATTGGCATTTCTGATTGAAGACTTTGCCACAATCAGGGCAATCAAGGACATTACCATACTCAAAACTTCTTGTGAATGGTAAAGTCTCTTCCTTCGTAAAACTTGCACAATCTGGGCACTGAACAGTTTTAAAATAGTCATATTTTTAAATGACCGTAAATTCACTCATGCTAAATTTCTTGTTGCAGTCGGAACAAGTAATCGTATTAAACCGCAATCGTGTTTAGCAATACACTTCAAATAATTTACGCAGCATTATTCCACTTCCATACTCTTAATGAGCCTTTTCACCCTGGCCACCAGCAATATAAGTGTGTTTGTAAAAAGCTCATACCTTCCTTAATCACTGCTGATCAGTAAGCCAGGGCTGAGGTGAGTCTGAAACAAGAATATCGATGTGTGTTACTTATGTGTAGTGTTAAGAGCAGAATGGAGGAAGACAAAACCATGCATTTTATTCTGAAACTCTGCTGGTCGTAGAACGGTTATATTTCGTTGTGCATGATAAAGAACACCGGCCTTATACGCATATACGCGCAACACAGTTCTAAACATTGAATGTAAATCAACCCAGAAATTACAAAATCCATCTCAGCGGCTAATTTCAAATTCGTTGTCAACCCAGATTTTCTTTCAACTGCATGCAAAATGTGAAAAGCTGGATTTTGTTAAAGTAACTTTAAATAATTTGCAACAACACAGATTATTACCACAATCTAGTGTGATGTCGCACATCCACGTATGCTATATTTTGTACAAACACCACTGGGGGCCCGTGCCATTACATGCGCGCGTCTCCTGGCCGAGTTTACTCTCGTTGTATGTGGTTTCTGTGGATACGGCTAGTTCTCGTCGGCAGACGCAATTAAAATGATTGGTTGCTGTAGAATGTCAGGGAGATAGAAATATCGGGGAAAACCTTTTTTTTGGTTCATGGATTGACTTTAATTTTTCCCCAATTTAAAATGGTTTTCATATTTACGTTTATAACTGATCAAAATCACATCAAGAATTGATTGGATGAGCGTTTGCGAGCGTAGCGAGCGAAGCGAAGATTCCATTTCACTACAAATGGAGAAAAAAATCCGGAATGTTTTTTTTTTGTATTTTTGTCTGTTTGTCCACACGATTCCGGCTAAAACCGATACTCTGATTGCGATGAAATTTATGGAGGCTTCGAAATCTCTGAACTTAGAACTGCCACGTTTTTGAGCCCAATCGGAAAATTTTTCTCTTGGAAATCGCAGTTTTACGATTTTTTTCAATTTTTAAAAATTTCTTCGACTTATAACTCTTACATGCTTTATCCGATTTTAAAAGATTTTTGCTCAGAACCTTTATTTTATGAATTCAGACATTCTTGTGAAATTTGAGCGCAATTGAAAAAATATTTATCATAAAAATCGAAATTTTATGGCTTTTTTCTTTTTGGATGAGCGAAGCGAAGATTCCATTCTACTACACTGGAGAAAAAAATCCGGAATGTTTTTTTTTTTTTTTTTTTTTTTTTTTTTTTTTTTTTTTTTTTTTTTTCTGTTTGTCCGCACGATTCCGGCTAAACCGACACTCCGATTGAGATGAAATTTTATGGAGGCCTTCGAAATCTCTGAACTTAGAACTGCCACGTTTTTGAGCGCAATCGGAAAATTATTTCTCATGAAATTGCAATTTTACGATTTTTTTTTCGATTTTTTAAATTTTCTTCGACTTATAACACCTACATGCTTCATCCGATTGTAATGATTTTTGCACAGATCCTTTATTTTATGAATTTATATATTCGTGTGAAATATGAGCGCAATTGAAAAAATATTTATCATAAAATCGAAATTTTACGGGTTTTTTTCTTTTTTTTAAACAATTCTTTGACTTATAACACCTACATGCTTTATCCGATTGTAATGATTTTTTCGTAGAACCTTTATTTATGAATTAATATATGATTGTAAAATTTGAGCGCAATCGAGAAATTATTTCTTATAAAAATCGCAATTGTACGATTTTTTTAACATATACCATTAATTAAAAAAAAATTAATAAAATTAAGTTAATTTTTAATTTAATTTTATTTAATTAAAAAAAAAAATCAACTTAGTAATGATTTTTAACAGAACAACAGAACATTCGCATAACACATGGCAGCTCAATGCACCAATTACCCTCATCCAACAACGCGGCGGGACTTAAGCGTTTTCCTAGTTTAAAATTTTTTTGTGTGTAATGTACAGTCAATTACCGTAGTTCTTTTCTCAGATATAAATGCTATGAGTACTTATCGTACACGATGTCACCTGCAGCAGTATAGACCAACCCATATTGTGATGATCACATACTTTGCATTAATCCACTCCCACCTTTTGTATGGTACATATCTCTGGGGTGCAGAAAGAGTCTTCATCCTCCAGAAGGAGCAAGTAGGATAATAGCGGGGGCTTCTAGAAAGCGATCTTGTCTAGCAGTGCATGTGTACTGAATCAGTCAGCACCTCATTTTGTTGCCTTAATGCCGACATCTCCCAGCAATACTCAGCTGTTCATGATCACTTTACACTTTTCAGATATTAAGTTCATATTTCGTCATTGCTATTTTCTATGTGTAATATCATGTACCACATACCTTCACTTTATAACATTACTCGCTATAACCACCTTATTCATTTCGCTCCACGTATCTCTCTTTTTAGAGAGTAGGCGGATATGTTTTACTTTTAATTTGTATTAGTCACATGAATAAATTATATTACTTTCTTACAATCTGCAATCAACAGTTTAAAAATCGTGCAAGCGTATTCGTAAATTAATCAGTTATTAATCACACGAACGATTAATGTGAAAATCAGCACTTGCTACAACTTTGGAATATATATAAATCAAGTGAATCAGGGACCTTCCTTGTAGATGTTTTAGGGTTTATTGGAAAGGAATTAAGAATAACATAAAACTAACAAACAGTACAGCCTAAAAAGTGCTTTAATCCATAAGATAAGGGAGGAGAAAACACATATTATAAGATCAAGGATGTGCCATTTTTTTACTTTCGAATGGAAACCAAATATTTCGAAATTTAACATAATAAAAGTTTTTTTTTACAAAAATGAGTACCCAAGATTTAAGGTGGATCCACATAAAAACGAAGACATAAGCTAAAAGGGTTTTAAAAAAGCGTAGTGTTTAACGCCCCGGTAAAACAAAAAAAGAAAGCCAAAAAATTTACCCAAAGAATTTCTTGCCCTTCTAATTTCCCTTTCACAGGGGAACAGAGAAAAACTTTGTTTAAAGAAGGTTTTCCAAATTTAAAAAAATAAAGATTATTATTAATAATAAAATTTTTTTTCCAAATCGATGTTGAAAATTTTATGCAAACAATGCTCCAGTCCTCCCAATTTTAAATTATTTTTATTACGGATGCATAGTTGACTGTAGTAGTAAAGCCTTTAAAAGTAGATGCTAGTTTGACTCGATTTTGGGGGGGGACTAAGCAAAAGGTTTTTTTAGCAAAAAATTTTGGAAAATTTTTTAAATTTTTCTTACGCTTTAAAAACCAGTGTCTTATGCTTTTAAATAACTATGCCCTTACCCCTTGGTGAAATTTGTGTGAACGTTTAGTAATTTTTTTTCCCTGTTCCAACATTACGACAAACGCTTTAAAAACCTTATCCCTTACGTCTAACGTTTTTATGTGGATCCGCTTAAATTTCGGGGTCATCAAACCCATTACTTTATTTAATTTAAGACAAAATACTGTCCAAACCGCAGGGATGTAAGAAATAGGGGTATTACACAAATTAATCAAAATAACTTATCAGTAAGACTCTATTTTATTTTTTTAATAATTACACTCGCAGGAAAAGGGCCGAAAAAAAAAAAAAAAGAAAATTAACTTTTAAAACGACAGTTAAATGGGGTCTTTTTTTTGTACATAGAAAAAAAAAAGCCCTACTTTTTACGTGGGCTACATATAAAAAAACCCAATTTTAAAATCCCAAAACAATAAATAAGCCCGTCTTTTTTCCCCCGGGAAAGATCGTATCATCCCAATACACAAATCAAAATAAATCATATTATACAGGATTTTTTGTTTTTAAATGACGTACCCCGGAAAAACATTCCCCATCTAGGGTTCGATTTTTAAAATATTTTCATATACCCCCTTCTACGTAAAAACCCTTTCCCAATTTAGGGAATCTTCATATAAGAACACTTCGCTTTGTGACTACATTCCCGCGGGAAAATAAAAAAATTTTAAATTTTGGTGACAATTTTTTTTTTAAAGTAATAACTCAAAACAAATTCTGTTTTGCCCAAATTTGGGAAAAGTGTGGGGGTGTGGTTGGGTTTTTTTGGTGTATGCGGTGACTTGAAACGGAGAATTACTCCTGAAAAACCCGCCACGTGCAACCGAGAAACCCCATAAAACCAAGAGTAAACCTCAAACGATCCCTTGGGAGAGGGGGAAATCACGACTTCGAAATGAGTAGATGACTTCAAAAAAGGGTTTAAAGAAAAATTTTTAAAATTTAAATCCAGTTTCCACAAAAAACCCCTGCCTCCATTTTAAGAGGCTAAAAGGGGCGAAATATCCATAGGGCATCCAGTTTCATACTTTTGGCATTTCGGGCTAAAGGAAGTAATTTTTTTTATAAACTGGTTTTCCCCCTGCTAAAATATCATAGTTTGGGAAGTTTTTGAAAAGGGATTCTTTACCCCTTTGTCAATATCGTAGAATTGTGTGTAAACCTGCTAAAATCCCAAAAAACACAATTTTAATTTGATGCCCCCTACGGACAATTCAAAGAAAATATTTTTCCCACTCTGGGCGCGAAGTGGGTTTTTTAGAGTTGACGGCGGGAAAAGCAAAAAAAGAATATCAACTGGACAAGTTTTTGCGTAGACTCCCCAAAGCAGCAAAAAAGATAAAAAGTGAATAGCTTTTTAGGTACGGCAAGCTTTCCCACAACATTATATAATTATCTAAACAGGAAAAACTTTAAAAAGTTTTTTAATGAGAGAGAGAGTTTAAAATTTTTTTTTTTTATGACATAAAGAGAGATTTTTAAAATTTATTTGGTCAATTAGGGGAATATAAAAAAGAGAATAGAATGTTTAAGATGAGATTATTTTTTTTAGAAACCCGCTTGGTCGATCTTATCAGGGCTATTGGCACAATAATTTAAAAAATAAGCAATATTTTATTAAATTTAACATATTCAAAGTATATTAGCATCCCGTGATGTATTTTTCACCCAAAAAGGTCAAGGAAAGGAAAAAAAATAAATTCACTTTTATTTAAAACTGATGTCCCCAGGAATTGGCAAAATGAGAATGCATAGGGTGTGAATGTCATTTCCCCAAATACAGAAAAAGTGATAACCTAAAAACACGGGAACTGTGCGAAATAAAAATAATAAATTATCCAAATAAGAAAATGAAAACCCACAGAGGTATTTTTACAGTGTTAGATCTTAATCCCACGACATCTGTAGCACATCCATTTTGCAATAAAACATAAAATCATTGAAAAAAAAAAACTTTTGAAAAGTAAAAAATCAATTGCATAGTAAATTAAAATTCTCTTTTATGCATGCGTTCATAATGGCGCCGTAAACTACTTTGTGTTTGGCACGATGGAAACACTTTGTACACGGGAAACTGCGGTTTTTTCCCCGCATGTTTTTGGGTTGGCGATGTAAGGAGTAATTTGTCTAAAGGTTTTGCCACAAGTTTTACACTGAGGTGTTGTTTTAACGCATTCGTATTTTGTGACGATCTGACCTTTTCAGGGAGAATGTTTTGCTACCTTTTTCACCACTTGTGGGGCTCCTTGCGTCCATTCCTGCTCGGCATTTTAAAAATTTAAATTTTTTAAAATGAGAATAAATAAAAAAAGTAGCTTTGTGCTACATTTTCTTTTTTTGGGGGGGGTTATATAAATTATGAAAAAAATACTATACCCCAAAAATAAAATCTCCACATAACCAGTACAAGAATGATCCCCACACCACCCCAACCCCAAACCCTAAAATATTTTCTTTTCACAATTAATTCTTTTTTCATACTTTCTAAGGGAAGTAAAACAGAAGCCAATAAAATAGAATTTAAATTAGTGAAAAATCAAGGTTAATTGCACTCGTGGAGTATTAGTATTTACACATCATCAAACAAGTAGAGAGTTTTCCGAACCAGTTAGTGATTTATAATAAGATTATGGCATGCTCCTATCGCGAGTAAAGGGTTTTGCAAGATCTTATTCTTACATAATAACCATTTACCACTTAGATTGTTTCATCCTCGCATCCCTTCCTTTTTAGACCCTTTCATAAATTTCTCGTCGGCAGACCTGAAAAACACGTTTTTACCAATAAGCTGCGGGATTGAAAAGACATCGCCTCCCTACACCGCCACATTGAACAATGAAAAAGTTGCTGTAGATGGTCACAGGGGATGAGATAATAGGTACTTACTTTAAATTATGATTCAAAATTTGGTAGACTAGACTAAATTATTAATAACAGGCCTCAAAATACAAAATTAATAATCAGCCATGATAATATGAAATTTGTCAGTTTTAAAGTAAAGTAGCTTAATGTAGCATGTAGTTCGAAAAAGTAGGTTTTTATTCTGTTATCCTTTATACTAAACGAATGTATTTTAGAGAAAGACACATTTGTTGAATTGATTGTTGTCGGCAATTTGCACGATGAGAAAGTTAAGGGTTATTAATGACGATTTACCCAATGTTCAGAATATTGTTCTGACCAACCAACGGGAACTATCTACCTACACATTTTCACTAATAATAATGAAGATTGCAGTTATAAACACCACAAAATTAAAAAATAATAATACAACTAAAACTATAGATAAAATTTGGGCATAGTGATAAAAATCACCTATTTAAAGTTATGTTACATTGATAAGAATAAGCATAAACAACATCGGTGCGGGGTTTACAATTGATATTATTTTTATTTCCATTCGGTTTTTCCCTGTTCTAGGACATTATTTCGGTGCGGTCAACCCAAATCAAATTCATGTTAAGTTCGAAAAAGTTTTTGACCCATCAGAAAAAAGCAAAAAAAGAACAAAAAATTGGAAACAGCTTTGGGTTTGTTTTAAACAAAAATTTACACACACACACATGTTTGGGGGGTCCAAGTGTAGCTATATTGAATATTTTTTACTTATTTCAGGTCCACTGAAAAATAACTAACAAAAGCTGTCTCCAAATTTTTGATTCTTGTTGTCTCACGTACCAATAGAAGAAGGGAATAGAAACTTGACAACAATCACCTGCAAAGCATTCAAAAGCACTTGCAAAGAAAAGTGGTCCCACGCAAACGGACCCTTTAGCGTTTTCCTCCCCTTTTCCTTCCTTTCATTTCCTTTCCTTCCGAAACGGAAAAAGTCTTTGCTTTGCTCAACCTATTATTTACTTATTTCAGTACACTGAAAAAGAAATCACTAATAAAGCTGTCTCCAATCTGAGACATTTAATAGATTTTCTAATAATTTCGTAGATCATGGAGATGCAATAAGTCTTCTGAGAATATTGCACAGTAAACAACTACCAACTAAGCATTTTCATCACGGAATCAAACAACATAATATAAAAGCTAGTCAAGCAGGACTAATTATTATTACTATAAAACACTTAATTCCCACAGCGTTGTTAGATGAGCGTAATTGGTGCATTGAGCTGCCATGTGTTATTTCGGATTTTCTGTTGTTCTGTTAAAAAATCAATACTAAGTTGAAGATTTTTTTAAAAATTAAATGAAATTAAATTAAAAATTAACTTAAATTTTCAATTTTTGTAATAAATCGAAAATTTAAAAAAAAAAGGAAAAATCGTAATATTGAAATTTTCATAAGAAATAATTATTCGATTGCGCTAAAATTTCAACGAATATATTAATTCTAAAATTAAGGTTCTGTGAAAAAATCATTACAATAGGATAAAGCATGTGGGTGTTATAGTCAAAGAATTGTTTTAAAAAAGAAAAAACGTAAATTTTCGATTTTCATGAAAAATCGTTTTTCGATTGCGCTCAAATTTCACAAGAACACCTAAATTCATAAAAATTTAAAGGGTTTTGTGAAAATCATTTTATTCAGATGGGATAAAGATAGGTTTTATAAGTTTAAGAAAATTTTTAAAAATCGAAAAAATCGTTAAATTGTGATTTTTATGAGAAATAATTTTCGATTGCGCTTAAAAACGTGGCAGTTCTTAGTTCAGAGATTTCGAAGGTCGCCAAAAAAAATTTCATCGAAATTTGGAGTATGGGGTTTACCCGGAATCGTGTTAACAGACACTAAAAAATACAACGAAAAAATACAAAAAAAAAAAATTTCCCGGATTTTTTTCTCCAGTTATGAAATAAAATTTTCGCTTCGCCGCTACTTCCCCCAATTTTTGTATTGAAAAAACCTCTATCTCTTTTAAAGTATTCACGGGATTTTGTTTTTCACTTACATGTCGCAAGTTAAATTCATTATTGATCATTTTCTTGATAGCTTATTTTAATTTTTTTTAGATTGCACGATACACGGGGAGGACACAAAACTGGGGCTCTTTGCCGCATATTGATTCACATGTTCACTTAACCGACATCAGTTTGAATTTTTTCCACATTTCTTACAAACAATTGTGGGTTCGTCTCACACCGTGTTATGTGGCATGAATTCCCTTCTTTACGAAACTTCATCTCAAACTTTTGGTGTGACCAATATGGCCTACCATCGACCTCCGCCATTTTAAAAGGCTGCACTAAAACTGTTTTATACATGCTTGTAAAAATCTTTTAAATTAAAAATAATAAAAAGGGGAAAATGTTTTTTTGTTGGGGGTCTCCCTTTTTTTTTTTTTGGTTTTCTTTAGCATTGACAATGGCTTTTCCCCCGCCCCCTTTTGGGGGTTCGGGCTCTCCCCGCCCCACCATTGTCTTAAAGGTGGCTACTTTTTTTCCCAGCTCTTTTCCCCTTTTCGCCCTCCTTTTGACCCCTGCTGTTCCCCCCACTCGCCGTTCCCGTTTTCCTTCCTTTTCCCGTTCTGCCCGGTGGTGCTACTCTTTTTTTCTTGCTAAGTTTAATTTTTTGGTTTTTGACCCTTTCTTTTTTCTGAAAGTGCTTTTTTCTTTTTTTTGATTTTAAAAAGGGGCCCCCCTTTTTTAAAAAAAGATTATCTTATTTCCCCAATTAAAATTTTTTTTCTTCTTTTTTTTAAATTTTTTTTTTTTTCAAGGATTAAGAATTTGTGATACTTTTTAAATATTAATTAAAGAAGATTATCATGTTCGAGGAATTTAATCGGATACAATAAAACAAGAAAAAAACATCAAAATTAAGTCAGCCTACAAGCGCCTAAAGCATACATCAACAGCGCATAAATTAAAAAACTTACCCCAAAGAAAGGGGAATCTTATGTATAGTTTACATTTATTTTCTTAATGTTGTAATCCAAGAGTTTAAAAAAAGAGCATATGTTTGAAACGATAATGTTCAAACTTAAATAAATGGTTGACTTTGTGCTTTTAAGTGTTGCCCTTTTATGGAAAATAAAGTGTATAATGTACCTTTATTTGTGGTAGACGACTGTTATGTTCCTACAAAAAACCAGTGCCCACAAACCTCAATTTGAAGACTGAATTGAAAACGTCTAATAAGTTTACCTTTTCGGCAAGTTTGACAAAACGGGGTTTTCCCCCAAACCCTACAGCTTACGTGGGACTGGGAGGACTGGCGTGGATACAGTCCTGGGAGCTTTACTACATCTTTTGGAGGGCCTCAAGAGCAGGCTACCTCAATTTTAAAGTTCACCTTGTTTGTCCCTTCCCGGCTGGGTTTTACTTATGTGATTTACAGGTAAGTACGAAAAACACGAGGTTTGTCACACCCTATCAGTCTTACAGTGGCGACTGGGAGGACTGGCGTGGATACAGTCCTGGGACTTTACTAATCTTGTGGGTGACCTGCAAGAGACAGGCTACCTCAAATTTTAAAGTTCACCTTTTTCGTCTCCTTCCTGGCATGGGCTTGTGAATATTGATGATGAGGTAAGTACGACAACACGAGTTGTCACCCGTATCGTTTACAGTGGCGATGGGAGGGCTGGCGGGGATACAGTCCTGGAGCTTCTACTACATCTTTTGGATGCCTGCAAGAGACAGGTACCCCAAATTTTAAAGTTCACCTTTTCAGTCTCCTTCCCAGCATGGGGGTTGTGCTGATGTGATGATCGAGGAATTCGACAACACGAGGGTTTTCCCCGTATCGTCTTACAGTGGCGACTGGGAGGGGTGGCGTGGATACAGTCCGGGAGCTTCTACTTCATCTTGTGGGGTGACCTGCAAGAGACGGGTAACCCCCAATTATAAAAATTCACCTTTTCAGGGCCCTTCCTGGCATGGGCTTGTGACTATGTGATGTCGGGTAGTACGACCAACGCGAGGGTTTTCACACCGTATCATCTTACAGTGGCGACTGGGAGGGCTGGCGTGGATCAGTCCTGGGGCTTTTACTACTCTTGTGGGTGACCTGCAGAGACAGATACCTCAACTATAAAGTTTACCTTGTTCAGTCTCCTTCCTGGCATGGGCTTGTGACATATGTGATGATCGAGGGAAGTACGACAAAACGGGTTGTCACACCGTATCAGTCTTACATGGCGACGGGGGGACTGGGGTGGATACAGTCCTGGGGGCTTCTATACACTTGTGGATGACCTGCGAGACGGCTACATCAATTATAAAGTTTACCTTGTTTAGTCTCCTTTCCCGGCATGGCTTGTGACGTATGGAGATCGGGTAATCGCAAAAACCCAGGTTGTCACAAACCCTATCAGTCTTACAGTGGCGACTGGGGGACTTTCGTGGTACAGTCCTGGAGCTTCACTTCTCTTGTGGGTGACCTGTAAGAGATAGGGTACCACATTTTAAAAACCCTTGTTCAGTCCTCCTTCCCGGCATGGGCTTGTGACGTTGTGATGCCGAGGTAAGTACGCAACACAGGTTGTCACCCGTATCAGTCCCTTTCAGTGGCGACTGGAGGACGCCGTGGATACAGTCCGGGGGGTTCCACTACAAACTTTTGGTGCCTGTAAATACAGGCTACCCAATATAAAATTTTACCTTTTTCAGTCTCCTTCCTGGGTGGGCTTTTGACGTATGTGAGTCGAGGTAAGACGCAAAACGAGGTTGTCACACCGTACAGTCTTACAGGGCGACGGGAGGACTGGGTGGATCAGTCCTGGGAGCTTCTACTAATCTTGTGGAGACCCGCAAGAGACAGGCTCCTCAATTATAAATTCACCTTGTTTTAGTTCCCCCCTTTCCCGGCATGGGGTTGTGACGTATGTGATGATCGAGGAAATACACAAAACAGGTTGTCACACCGTATCAGTTTACAGTGGCGGACTGGGAGGACTGGCGTGGTTACGTCCTGGGAGCTTCCACTTCATCTTGTGGTACCTGTAAAAACAGGCTACCACATTATAAAGTTCACCTTGTTCAGTCTCCTTCCTGGCATGGCTTTTGACGTAGTATGATCGAGGTAGTACGACAACACAGGTTGCACACCCTATCATCTTACAGTGGCGACTGGGGGACTGGCGTGGATACAGTCCCGGGGGCTTAATACATCTTGTGGATGCCTGCAAAAGACAGGGGTACCACAATTATAAAATTCACCCTTTTTCAGTCCCCTTCCGGGTGGGCTTGTACGATGTGATGATCGAGGTAATACGACAACAAGAGGTTTTCCACCCTACACTTACCGTGGCGACTGGGGGGACTGCCGTGGATACGTCCTGGGAGCTTCCATAATCTGTGGATGACCTGTAAAGGGCAGGCTACCTCAATTATAAAGTTCACCTTGTTCGTCTCCCTTTCCCGGCATGGGCTTGTGACGTATGTGATATCGAGGTAAGTACGAAACACGAGGTTGTCACACCGTACGTTTACAGTGGCGAATGGGAGGATGGCGTGGATACAGTCCGGGGGCTTCACTACATCTTTTTGGATGACCGTAAGAGACAGGACCTCAATTATAAAGTTCACCTTGTTCATTCCTTCCTGGCAGGGCTTTGACGTATGTGATGATCGGGTAAGTACGACAAAACGAGGTTTTCCCACAAAACCCTATCAGTCTTCAGGGCGAGGGAGGGCTGCCGTGGATACATCCTGGAGCTTCCACTACATTTGTGGATGACCCGCAAGAGACAGGCTACCCAATTTAAAAATTCACCTTGTTCATTCCCTTCCCTGGCATGGGCTTGTGAGTATGGTGATCAGGTAAACGACAACACGAGGTTGTCAACCGTTCAGTTTACGTGGCATGGGAGGGGCTGGGGTGGGGACTCCCGGGAGCTTTCTACATCTTTGGGGGTGACTGCAAGAGCCGGGTACCTCAATTTTAAAGTTACTTTTCGTTCCTTTCCGGATGGGCTTGTGACGTATGTGATATCGAGGTAAGTAGACAACCGAGGTTGTCACACCGTATCAGCTTACGTGGGGACTGGGAGGACTGGCGTGATACGTCCCCGGGAGCTCTAAAATCTTGTGATGACCGCAAGAGAAGGCTACCTCAATTATAAAGTTCACCTTTTCAGTCTCCTTCCTGGCATGGGGTTGTGACTATGTGATATCGAGGTAGTACGAAACACGATTTTTTCACACCGATCAGTCTTTCAGTGGCGACTGGAGGACTGGCGTGGATACAGTCCTGGGGGCTTCTACTACATCTTGTGGATGACCTGCAGGACAGGCTCCCTCAATTATAAAATTCACCCTTTTTCTCTCCTTTCCCGGCATGGGCTTTTTTGGCGTATGTGATATCGAGGAAGTCGACAAAACGAGGTTGTCACCCGTATCGTCTTACAGTGGCGACTGGGAGACTGGGGTGGATAAATCCTGGGACTTTCTACTACATCTTGTGGATGACCCGCAAGAGACAGGTACCTCATTATAAAGTTCACCCTTGTTCAGTCTCCTTCCTGGCATGGGCTTGGAAGTATGTGATGATGGGAAATACGACAAACAGGTTTGTCACACCGATATCTTACAGTGGCGCGGGGGGGAAAAGGGGTTGTACAGTCCCGAGAGCTTCTACTACATCTTGTGGATGACCTGCAAGAGAAGGGTACCTCAATTTTAAAGTTCCCCTTGTTCAGGGGCTCCTTTCCCGGGTGGGGTTGTGCGATGTGATGACGAGGGAAGTCGACAACCGAGGTTGTCACCACCGTTCATCTTACAGGGGGGACTGGGGGGACTGGCTTGATAAGTCCTGGGGCTTCTACTAAAATCTTGTGGATGACCTGCAAAAAAACAGGGTACCCAATTATAAAGTTCACCTTGTTCAGTCCCCCTTCCTGGCAAGGGCTTTTGACGGATGTGATTTACGAGGTAAGTAGACAAACGAGGTTGTCCACCTTCAGTCTTACAGTGGCGATTTTTAATTTCTGTTTTTATGATAAACCTACCAAGACTTCTCGGGCAAACAAAATTATACGAACATTCAATCGGTGGGTGTGTGCGTGTTCAATACAAAGGTCTACGAAAAACGCGCCATCGAAAAAAATGGTGGTCATGTAGAATCGAAAAACAAAAAAATTTTCCAAAACTGACCCTACAAAAAATTTTTGTATATACCCCTTCCAACAAACTACAATCATTTGGGTGAAATGGTCCCCCTATTCAAGGGAAAATTTTTTTAGTGATTTTTATTTTTATTAAAACCCCACAAATATTTTTTTTAATTAAAAAAAGTAAATACGGCCTAATAACAAAAAACAAAGTAGACCGTATAATACTTACCGTTAGTAACGTTTTAGCATTGTTTTTCAAAGAAAATAATATCGACTCTAATACATTATATTCACGAGTTTATTTTTTATATAAAAATTTTAAAAAGTGACTTTAAAACCGGGTTTTTTAAACCCCGGGATTAGCTGTCCGGGCTAAGTTTAAAAAACTGACCCAATGCACCCCCCTTTTTTATGACTGTCTAATTCTTGGTTATTTTGTAATTACATGACGGACAGCAAAGGGCCCCGGGGTTAAAAACCCTGGTGTAGTCTTTTTTTTAAAATTTTTTGTCTAAAGTACAAAACAAAAACAGTCATATTTCGCCTATTTAAATAAACCCAAAGGTTAAACATCGTA
This sequence comes from Sweltsa coloradensis, assembly GCA_024449915.1. Taxonomy (NCBI): domain Eukaryota; kingdom Metazoa; phylum Arthropoda; class Insecta; order Plecoptera; family Chloroperlidae; genus Sweltsa; species Sweltsa coloradensis. Next base: position 27,356 of record JAMZAV010007652.1, read on the forward strand.
TACCCAACTCTGGGGTTTAAATAGAGAGGGTTTTTGTATTCTCTAGTTTTTTTCAGTGCTGCTCTAAAAATTTGGCCCAAAACAGACAAGAATTAGACTTTTTTTAAATTTGTGGTTTCATAGCTCGTTGGAAAGGGGACAAGCCCGGATAGCTAAGGTCCCGGCCCGGGTTAAAACCCCGGTGTAGCCCATTTTTTAAATTTTCTGTCTAAAGTACAAAACAAAAACGGGCGTCAAGTCGCCCACTAAAAAACCCGGGGGTTTACACATATATAAAAAACCATCGCCCCAAAGTCAAATATTTTTCCCACACACAACATGAAATGTTTTCCCCAAATTTCCCGTTTTCCCTTAAAAAAACCCACGCATGTGCCCAAATTGTTTTTTAACATTAAACCTACAAAAAACCACACCCCTTCTTATAGCTTATTTTTCATTGGAACCCACACCCCTGATATCTAGACAGAGTCACGAAAAAAAATTTTGAAAAAAAATACCAGTTTTGGCCTATTTTCTCGATGTGACGGGAATTGCGCCCCGGTTAAAAGGTCACTGCATTTTTACAAAACCGAAATGAACGTCGGGGTGTCCGCTTGACACGGGTTTTAATTTTACGACTCGGTGGTTTCACGGCCTACTGTTGTGAAATTTTTCCCACAAAAAAAAAAGAAAGATGCGATTGATGCAAATTTTATTTTTGAAAAATTTTAAAAATATAAGTTATATAATGGGCAGAAAATTACCAGATAAAATGAGAAAAGGAAATACGATTTTAATTTCGTTTATTTTTTTTGGAAAAAAGATTGTTTTTTTAAATTTTTTTTCGGCTTTAATTTCTTAAATTTCCCTTTTTTCCTTCCAGAAGAGTTAGGTTAAGAGAGTTAGAGAACAGAAAAAAATATTTATTTTTTCAAAAACTGGGGGTGCAAGTAAAACCAAAGGGGGAATTTCACATCAGATTGCTTTGTTTTTTGCGGACGTCCAGAAAATTATTCATATTTTGGGCGATATGACGTTTGGTTATGAGGGAAAGGGTCTTATCTGGACAAAAATTTTAAAAAGGTGCCTCCCCCGGGGGTTTAAAACCCCCGGGAACCTCTGTTTTCTGGGCAGATGTCTCCCCCCTTTTTATTTTTTTTTCTTAACTTCAAAAAAATGTCCCGTCCCCGGGTTTGAAATAAAAAAATAAAATTTCATCTAAAAAAATTTAATTTTCAAGCAATACCCAACAAAAAAAGGGCACTTTGTTACAAATTATCTCATCTTAAATTTTAAAAGCCGTGGTTCAACCCCCGGTTTGGTAACACTGTTTGAAAACCATTATAATATATAAAATTTTAAATTTTTAAAAATTTTTGCCAATAAAGTGAATTAAAAAACTGATTTAGATTTTGTTTATTATCAAAGGGGAAATTTGGTTTTTCCCCGTGCTTAACCCCTTTTTTTCCTCCCCATTGAGAGTTTATGTTCGTACCCCAAAAAAATGGAAAATTGTTTCCATGAACCTCCTCCCTCCCCCCCCTTCCCCCCCCCTAAATTTAACCCCCAACTTCATTAAATAAATCACACGCTTTCAATGGGCGATACACTAAAAATTTCTTACTTCAATTTTACGTGCAGAAAAAATTGAAAAAACTCAAAAATGCCTAAAAGTAATAACGCGCCGTTTGGGTGGAAGTATTAAATTTGTTTCATTCCGTTTTGTTTTTGAAAATAATAAACACAATTGTCCCCGACTGGGGGGCCCAACTCAAAACATAATGGTCCCCCCTACATAAAAAAATTGATATTTGGGATTTCCGGTAAACAAAAAAATTGTCTGTAAGAGTGCCCAAAAAACATTTCCCCCAAGCAAGCATTCTATAGCGCAGATCTATGGGATATGGGTTCAAATGGTGTCCTGCAGTATTCACGGCAAAGTATGCAGCCAATCAGAAAAATTTATAAAAAATTATTGACCTTTCCTAAAAGGGGTAAAAAAGCTTCGTATCCTGGTTTGCGCCACTTGCTGGAGTCAAAAAAGCCTTTAATAGCGCCGAAACATCTTTGTATTTCCATTGTACAGCGACACCCTTTCCAAAAAAAATCTCGATTTTTAGGAATGCAGTTAAAGGTGTCTATTTCCTGTGCTGTGTATTTTTTTCCAAAAAGTGTTTGGGAAAGAAAAAAAAAAATTGCAAAAAAAAAGGGTAATGTTAAAATTTCCCAAAAGTTAAAAAAATGTTTTTAAAAAAAAAGGAAAAATTTTGGGAAAAAAAGAACAAACACACTTTCATTGGCGTCTTTATGATAGAATAAAAAAAAATTTAAAGATATCTCAATTGTGTCGTTGATACAGGGAAAGTACAAAACCTCTGCAACACACCGAAAAAATACAGGGCCCGTAGACCCTTAAAAAGGGGTATTTAACCGCTAAACTCAAAAATATATTCTTTTCAGGCTAATAGTAATAAATTTAAAGCACAACAGAAAAATTTTTGGGGGCCACGCCCTCCAAAAAATTTAAAAACGGACTTTTTTTGGGGCTGGGTCTCATCGGCAAAAATCCCCCCTAAAAATAACAGGGGGGACGTCTTAATCCCGGGCCCCTTGGGGGATTTTTGTCAAAAATATTGGCCATTATGACGTACTCGAAGCCTTTTCTGTAAATTCTCTAATTTGGGTTTTTGAAATTTGGGCAAGTAGTTGGGTCAAAATATGCTGATTAAAAGATGGGGTGTGTTTTTGGAATGATATTTTTGCGTGTTTGAGGGGATTTTGGGCACAGTTTCAAGAAGATGTTTTAAAAGGGGGATTTTAGATTGGGCTAGTCAGTATCTTTTGTGAACCAAAAAAAAAAGCGGTTAAAATTTTAAAAAAATTTTTCCCAAAAAAAAACAAGAAAATTTTTTAAAAATTAAAAAATTTTTAAACAAAATTTGTATATTTTTAAGGGATTTTTGTGGGAATTTTTTAGTTTAAAAAATTTTTTAAAGGGTTTTTGCCCCGAAAGGGGGGAAATTTTTTTTTTTTTTTTTTTTTTTTTTTTTTTTTTTTTTTTTTGTGGTTTTTTTAGAACAAAAATAAAAAAATAAATTTAAAAATTTAAGGGGGTTTTTTTAAAAAAAAATTTTAAAAAAAAAATAATAAATTCAAAAAAATTATTGTTCTTTTTTTAACAAAAAAAATTGTTAAAATTTTTAAAAAAAAACTTTCTCCCAAAAAATGAAAAAGATTTGGGGGTTTTTTTTTTCCACTTTTATCCTTTTAAAAAAACCCCTTTTAGATTAAAAAAAAAAAAAAATGGGGGTTTTAAACGCAGTATTCCTTTAGGGAAAATGTATGGGGGTTTAGAAAAACAAATTTTTCCAAAAAACAATTTTCCAATAGATCGGAGTGCGGTTGAAAAAATCCCCCCAAGCCCCAAAAAAAAATGATTTTAAAAATTGGGTTTTAAAAGGTTGTAAAAAAGAGGGGACCCGATTTTAAAAAATTTGAAAATAAAAATTTTTTGGGATTAAAAAAATGGAATTAAAAAAGT
>JAMZAV010007653.1:0-25791 GCA_024449915.1 Sweltsa coloradensis
CTGTGGCTGAGACTAGACGTGCAATCAGGTCTCCATTGCATGTCGCCAAGTAGGTTGAAGTGGCCGATGTGCGGTCCCTCCGGCATGTAACATTTTTACTCGGTTATAGGACGTGTCTGATGCTTGAAAAACGTGGCTCAGTCTCATTCTCATTCTCAATTTGACGTCATCAATAATCGGTGACGTCAGAAGCAATGTACGAAGGGTCCCGATCGAGACTGAGAACGGGAATGAAACCAAGTAACGAAATATCCACACTCGTTTTCATTCTTATTACTAAAAAAAAATGGCGGCCTCGGGAGACGATCGAACTAAAACACTTTCAAATCACGTTGAGTAACGTTATGTAAACACTTTAAAGAACTGTTAAGATCGCAATCAGTCGGCCAACTGCATGTGTCAACTCCACTGCTGCTCGTCTGTTTGTTTTGATGTTGATACCATTGTTGATACTCCCATCAAGAAACGACCGAAAGTTACACCTTCTAGTAATGAGACCGGCACTGAGAATGAGAATGAGATTGAGACTGAGAATAAGAATGAGAATTTAGTTCAGACACGTCCATAGTCATTTAAAAAATCAACGACTTACAGTGTTGATTCCAGAATGTATTGTTGCTTTCGTGGATGTCAGTGTGTTGCGAACTGCCATGGAGCTACAACCTTCCTTTCCTTCTGCCTAATTAATGGTGTTTTTTCGACAAAATGTTCCTACATCCAATATAAGCAGTTGCATTGTAAGCCCTTAACCGATGATTGTTAGAGTTCGGTAATTTGTGGGTAACACATTTAAACATTTATTGGGTAGTTGTATAGGATGTTTTATTCTGTAAATGTTGATTAATTACCAAGAAAACGCACTCGATAAATATTCGAATCCTTTGTATGAATTATCGGATTCGGGATACCCGAGTACCTGGGGCTGGGTTTAGTTTCACGCGCTGACATGATAGATTTCACCATCAGTTTATAATGGACAAGTTAATACACTTGAACACGGATATAAGCAGGTTTCCTACGAGAAACTTAAAAAATCATACGCAGAAAACCTGTCCGTGACAATTTGTTTATATCCCTAGACAAGGACCATGTCCCTAGACTAATTAGGTATAGGAGGAGAGGATAGCTGGAAGGGAATGTCCAAGGAAGTAAAACGAATTTAATACATGAGTTTGACTCAGTCCCAGAACACATGAACAGTTACTATGAAAAACATTGGATAAAACCTGATACATCCCGAATTCAAGTCTTGCGTGTAAAGCATAGACTTTCTTTATCAGTTCTTACTAAACTATTATTAAGTATTCTTAACAATGAATTGAATCCACGGTCGTTCTAAGATATCAGAGTTGATGCTACACTAAAGTAACTCCAAAACAATAATATTTTACACCTATCAAGTCCAAAGAAACCGAATCGTAACATTTTAAAACTTTAAAACACACTATTTGTACAATATATTTTCGTATGTGTTTTGCGTGGAACTTTTAGTTTCCGGCTAACAATCTTGGGTTGACCAAAAATAAATGTTTTTATCGATCTTTTCTATGTTGGACAATGGACAGTTAGCAAATAAAAGATACGTGCATAGTATATATACGCTTGAAAGTAAATTAGTGTTATTCTTGGTCAAAATCGTGTTGTAATAAAATAAATGTAAAATTTTAAATGATATCATTAAAACTAACAACCATTTCCATCCAACTAACACCCAAAAATATGATATAAATTCAAGTGGTGTAGTGATATCACTAAAACGGTAATTTTGATGATCATGAAAACCTGGTGGTATCAGTAAAACTTGTCCAAAATATGCAGTTACTTAATAATATCATTAAAAAAAACTTGGAGATTTCATCAAAATATTCTCCGCCCTTAATTCAAACAGGAAAAAAGGAAGCAGCTGTTGTAAAACATCCGCGATACAAAATTAATAAATACTGCCTTGCATAATCACTTTCCGTCGCTGAGTTCTACGTGTGTCAGTGAATTTCTTCCGCACGCGTCTAACCGTACTCTAAAATACGCCACTTCGAGCTAGAAAATGCCAGATGGGACGACTGTATAACCGAATCAATTTGGGCCTGAATGTGACAGTGAAGTTAACGATATTGTTCTAGTGGCAGAATACAATTTAACCGAGAATACGCGATGCGTGAAAACGACGTCTAGGGAGCAATGAAAGTGTGTGAGAGACAGAAAGTGTATAGGAACACGAGAATAATGCGAGAAGAAACATATTAGATCGCATGAAAAAATCGCTATTCGGGGTTTTATTTGGTACTCGAGCAATCCATGTAATAATTCTGTTCGAGTGGGTTCTTTTGCCCCTCGGCAGTGGCCTTGAACTGCAACTGTTTGTTGTCTACCATCACTTTGGCCGAACTCGTATCTGGGTTTATTTTCCTGACAGCGTGGTTTAATTCTGTCAGTGGGATGCCTTTTCCTTCGTCAGTGGCTGAACTGCCTGTTTGTGTCTAAATCACTTTTATATGAACTCCGTAGGTATAATTTTTTTGGTCTTGAGCTCATGTTTATTGTTCAAGTTTCTTTGCCCCCGTCAGTGCCTTGACTGCCTGTTCTTTGTCTACACCATCACTATTATATCGCATGCAAACTCCGGTAGCCTACTTAGGGTTTTATTTGGTACTCGACAATCCATGTAAATATTGTTCGAGTGTGTGCTTCTGCCCCTTAGTCGTGCCTTTGAACTGCACTGTTCTTTGTACTACACCATCACTATATTCGCATGAAACCTCCGTAGCCTTCCAGGGTTGTATTGTACTCGAGCAATCCATGTAAATAATTTGTTCGATGGTTGCTTTCGCCCTCAGTCAGTTGACTTGAACTGCACGTTCTTTGTTTCAATTTATCGAAACCCCGTACTTCTCAGGGTTTCTTTTACTCGAGCATCTTTAAAACTTTCAGTGGGTTCCTTCTGCCCCATGTCGTGGCCTTACTCCTTTTTGGTGTACCCATCCTATTTATGCTTTGGAACTCGGCCTTCAGTGTTATTGACTGGCATCATGTTACCTTTAGGTTTGCTTCTGCCTTAGCAGTGGCCTAAATCATTTTCTTGCTACCCAGCACTATTAATCGTAACTCTTGGCTCTGCCTTCTGGGTTTTATCTTGTACTCAAGCATCCTGTAATAATGGTTCGTGGGTTTTTCCAGTCGTGGCCTTCTGCAGTCTTGCTACCCACTTCATACTGACTCGTTAGCCTACTCAGGTTTCATTTGATACTCGAGCACTCATGAATTTTAATCGTTGGGGGTGCTTTGCCCTCGTCAGTGGCTTGACTGCACCTGTTTTGTCTACACATCACTATTATACCGCATTAAAACTCCTAGCCTCTCGGTTATTTGGTATCGTACAATCCAGAAATAATTCTGTTCGAGTGGGTTGCTTTCTGCTAGTCAGTGCCTTGATGCATTTCTTTTGTACCTTCTATCATCCATATAAACTGTAGCCTTGGGGTTTTTTTGGTCCGAGCTCATGAAATAATTCTTTAGGGTTTTCTGCCCCTAGTCAGTGGCCTTGAACTGCACTGTTCTTTTGTCACCTCACTATCATACGCATCGAAAAACTCCGTAGTCCTATCAGGGTTTTTTGGTACTCGAGCATCCATGTATAATTCCTGTTGATGTTGCTTTCTGCCCCTCATCAGTGCCTTGAACTGCACTTTCTTTCTCATAATTATCCGCAGCAATCTGTATAGGTTTATTGTTGAATCTGTATTTCTGCCCAGTGTTTGCTTTCTGCCTCATTATACCTAACTCATTTTCTTAATCTACCACTCAGGTATCATTGAATACTCGACCACTATTTTTTTCGGATGGTCATGTTATCGTCATGGTTGCTTCTCCCCTTCATCATCCTTGATATCGCTGACTGTTCCATCAGGTTTATAATGCATAAATCCATGTTCAAAAGGTTTTTATGGTACTCTTCATCCTACATTCTGTTGGTTTACTGCTTTGCTTTTTTCGAAATTACTCCCTTTCTTTGGCTCACATCCTTAATTTGGCTGAAACTAGTAGTCTTGGGTTTTTTCTGCCCCGGGATCCTTGAACACTTTCTGTTGACTCTATCTATTATCCTCATCAAGCCTTAACGGTTTCTGGTTTTAAATCAAATAATCGTAAAATTCTTGCTTCGGGTTTATTGGCCCCCGCTAGCATTCATGTTAACATTTATCGGTGGTGCTGCCTCGGTATGGCTGAACTGTAATTGTTCTGTTTTACTTCATTTCCGCAGTAATCCTTGACTCAGGGTTTTTTTGTACCTTACATCCATTTAATGATTCGTTGGGTTTTATTTTCCGACACTCCTGGCCTTAATCTTGTTGGGTGATTTTCCCATATTTTCCCTGAATCCTTCTGCCTACTCAGGGTTTATTGGTCTGAACTCCAGCTACTATTTATTTGTGTGGCTCTGTTTATTCGTGCCTGTGCACTCCCTGTACTACCTACTATTTCGCTGACTCTAGGCCTTACGGTTTATTTGGTACTCTGGCATCATGTAATTATTTGGGACCGGGTTCTTTTGCTCAGCTTCAGTGGCCTTGAATGCACTGTTTCTGTTGCTTCACCATCCATTTAATCGCATGAAATCCGTGGCCTACTCAGGTTTTATTTGGTACTCGAGACCCTTTTAATATTTTGTTTGAGTGGTTTCTTTTGCCTCAGTAGTGGCCTTAACTGACTTGTTTCTTTCTCACCATCACTTATATCGCATGAACTCCGTAGGCTCTCAATGTTTATTGTCCGAGCAATCCTGTAATATTCTGTTCGAGTGGCTTGTCTTTCTCCCCTCAGTCAGTGGCCATTGAACTGCATGTTCTCTGTCTTACACCACTATATATCGCATGAAAACTCCGTAGGCCTCTCAGGGTTTATTTGTACTCGAGCATTCAGTAAATAATTCTGTTCGGGTGGTTGCTTTCGCCCTTCAGCAGTGCCTTGACTGCTACTGTTCTGTGCTACACCATGTATTATAGCATAAATCTTTGCTCTAGGGTGTTTTTTCTCGCATGGTTTATTTCCCTTCAGTGGTTGCTTTCTGCCCTTGTAGCCTGAACTCATGTTTGTATTTCTAACCTTAATTGTGATTCTGGCCCTCAGGTTATTGTATGCTTCCTGTAATTTTTTCCCGGGGTTCTTTTGCCTCAGTCATGTTTTATGACCGTCGGTTCTTCAGGTTTTATCTGCCACTCGTAGCCTTAACTCATGTTTGTTGTCTCGCATCCTGTAATATTCTGTTTCACTGGTTCTTTGGGTTCGGTAAACCTTGACTTCTGTTATGGGTTCTCACCCTCATTAATGCTGAACGGTGTTGTCTACTCGTTTATTGAACTCAGAATCCTGTAAACTTCTGGATGTTATTCTGCCTAGTCAGTGTTAATGCATTCTCTGGGCTAACCATACATTTCGCTGACCTTCCGTAGTGCCTTATTTATTTCTCGGCATCATGTAAAATCTGTTATGTTGCTTTCTGTCATTCGTCCTGAACTGAAAGTTCTGTTGTACCCATCACTATTAATCGCATGATCTCAGGCCTTACTCATGTTATTGGTCTACACCAACTATTATATCTGTTCGTAGGGTTGCTTTTTTCTTGTAGTGGCTTGATCCTGCATGTTTTGTCTACGAGTGACTATTATATCGCAAATCTCCGTGGCCTTCTGCTGTTTTTGTACCATCATTTTATTCTGAAATCTGTCCACTAGGGTGTTTATGTCGTCAGGCTTGAAGCACTTTTTCTGTTATCTTTTTCCTGGTCCTAGGCCTGAACTGTTTTTTGGTCTCCCATCACTTATTAATCGCCTGAAACTTTTGGTACGTCTCGTTTTTTGGTACTCGCAATCTGTAATAATTCTTTGGGTTTTTTCTCCCCTGGGATTGAACTCACTGTTTGTTGTTACACCATCACTATTATTGCATGAAAACTCCGTAGGCCTTCTCAGGTTGTAATTTGGTACTCGAGAATCCATGTAAAAATTTGTTCGGTGTTTCGGTGTGGCTTTTGCCCTCACAGTCCTTTGAATGCCTGTTCTGTTTTCATACAATTAATTTGCATAAACCCGGCTTCTCAGGGTTTTATTTGGTACTCGAGCAATCCGTTAAATAATTCTGAGTGGGTTGCTTTCTGCCCCTCTCATGCCTTGACTGCACTTCTTTTATCACCCTATTGAACGCATGAAAACTCCGTGGTACTCAGGATGTTAATATGGCTCTGAGAATCTGTAATATCTCTTTGGTTTCTTCCTGAACTTCAGTGCTTGAACTCACATCTTTGTCCACAACATTAGCTATATCTGGGCTACTTGGTTTTATTAGGTAATCGCAATCCGTGTGTGAATTCTGTTCGTCGTGGTTGACTGCACTGCTTCTTGCCAACTGCACTGTTTTTCTTACACCCATTTATCATATGGTACTCAATTTTTATATTGTACCGAGGATTCATTTCCTAATCATTCGTTAATGCTTTTCTCTCTCATTCTTGAATCGCATTTTTTACACCTCAGTTTTATGGACTCGGAATCCTTAAACTCGTTTGATGGTTCTCAACCTAGTGTAAATTGCTTGAAGGGTTGCTTTTGCCCTTATCATTTAAACGCATAACTTTGTCTCATCTTATTTTCGCATGCAACTCCTGTAGCTTCTTCGGGTTATTGGTACTCGCAATTGTAAATCCTGTCGCAGGGTTCTTTCTCCCATCACCTTTTCTCTGTTTTGTTTCTACCCTTATTCATGATAGTCCGTAGGCATTCCAGGTTTATATTGGTACTCGAGATTCCAGTTATTCGTGCGTGGCTGCCTTTCCCTCGTCAGGCTTGATTTTCCTGTCTACCATTCACGTTTTTAATCTAGAACTCCGTAAAGCCATCTGTTTTATTGGTGAGACTCCTTTATAATCTTTAACTGGTGCTTCTTTCTGCCCTTCAGTCAGTCTTACTGCACTGTTCTGTTGTCCCCATCACTATTATATCGCATGAAAGACCTACCTTTGTTTTATTTGGGCGAGCAATTCTAAATTCGTGCGTGGGTTTGCTTTCTGCCTTTTCAGGCCTTAACGCATTCTGTTTCTCACATTATTGTACGCTAAACCTCTAGGCTTTCGGGTTTATTGTGTACTTTCAACCGTATTTTGCGCAGTGGTTCTGCTTTCTGTCCCACCATCATCGCTTGAAGCACGTCTTTTCCCTTTATTACGCGATGCAACTCCGTAATTTTCAGGGTTTCTTGTACTCCTGCAATCCAGTAATTATTGATGTTGTGTTTTCTGCCCCTTATCCATTATCCATGAAACTCCTGGGTTTCATGTTGTTTTTGACCAACTATTGATCCGTAAAACTTCCTATCAGGTTTTTTACTCAGGCATCATGTAAAAGTTCTTTCCGGGGTTCTTTCTCCCTTACCGTGGTCTTAAGACTTTCTTTGTCTAACCATCATTATACTAAACTCCGTGGCTTCTGCCTTTTATTTGGTCTAAGGGAATCTCTGTAAATAATCCTTCGAGTTTGGGGAACCCCGTAGGCCTTAAGGTTTTTTGGTCTACAAACCAAACATTTCGTAGACTGCTTCTCTCTCAGGTGTTTTCTTTGAAATGACAATCCATTTTATCATAATTGATCGCATGAACTCTGCCTCTCAGTTTTTGTACTCGCATCCATGTTACATACTTCTGTTCGAGTGGTTACCCGTCATGGCCACTAGGGTCTTTTTTACTCGACAATCCATGATAATTGTAGCTGGGTTTTTCTGGGCACTCAGCATCTTGAACTTTCTGTTTGTTCTTCACCCTTATATCGCATGAAACTCCGTAGCCTACTCAGGTTTTATTGGTATACAATCCGTGTAACTCGGTTTTTTGGTATCGTGCATCCTTTAATAAGCTGGTCGAGTGCTTCTTCTGTTGTTACAACACTATTTCTGAAACTACCACACTATCAGGTTTTATTTGGTATTGGAGCTCCTGTTAATTTGGTTTCGAATCGTTTTTCTTCGTTTTGACTTTCTGCCCTCGTCATGGCCTTGACTGTATTCCCTAAACTCCTATTCTCAGGTTTTATTGGTACTCCGACCATTTAAATAATTCTGTTCTGGGGTTTTTTTCTGCCCAGTGCGTGGCTTCTGCACTTTCTGTTGACTTCACCATCACTTTTATCCATAAACTCGTAGCCTACTCAAGGGTTTTTTTATTTGGTACTCGAAATCCATGTAAATAATTTGTTTCGAAGTGGTTTTTTCTGCCCCTGTCAGTGGCCTTGAAATGCAATTTTGTGTCTACACCATCACATTATTGATGAAAACCTGGCCACTCAGGTGTTTTATTTGGTACTGAGCAATCCATGTAAATAATTCTTTCGAGTGGGTTGATACTTTCTCCCCTCAGCTGAACCTGCAACTTTCGTTGTTTTTTTTTATCGCATCATAACTTCCGGTAGCTCTTCTTAGGATTATTTCAACTTCTGTTAATTTTTTTCGAGTGGTTCCTGTGCCCGGCTCAGTGGGCCTTGAACTGCATGTTATATCTTCACCATGCTGATTAATTTCCTAGGCAACTCCGAGGCCTACTCATGGTTTATTTGATACTCGAGAACATAAATTTAATAATGTTGCTGGGTGCTCTCAGCCGCTCTAGTGGCCTGAACTCCTGTTTTTTGTCTAACCATCACTATTATATCGCATAAAACTCCGTAGGCCTCTCAGGGTTTTTTTGGTACTCGAGCAATCATTAATAATTCTGTTCGAGTGGTGTTTGCTTTCGCACTGTTCTGCAGTTGCTTCTAACTCCCTTTCTGTTTAAAAAATCTCCCCACGATGGCCTATTTCCTTAAACGTCCAGAATCCATGTATAGAATTCTAAGGTAAGGTTCCGGAAGTTACCGTTAGTGCTTATATGTCGAAGAAATACATAATGAGCTTGAGGCCTGCTTACTATGTGCGACAATAGTCTCATCATAATACATGTCATTTGGCGAGTCTTGACATCTTTGAGTGCCAGTGAAGTAATTCTGTTAGCCCTAAGGTTCTATTTAAGAGAGTATAATGCGTTTTTGGCAATTTGCTGTTCGCTCGGCTGACTGACACCACAAATGATATGTTTTCACGAATTGCGATTTTGTTAAAAAATCAAAAATTGAATATTATACGTGATTTTTTTTTTCAGGTTGATTAAGACACATTTGGAAAACCTATGACTGTAGGGCTGTTCAGTGTTCATGTATGCTTTATTGACAACTTCGCAAAGTTTTATATACGTCGGATGCTTCTTGGCCGAGCGAATAGCTATTTTTATCCGATTAGTTGTCACATGCGTTACTGTATTTACAAAGTTGTTACCATCGATCGACTATTGTTCACGAGTAGGTTCAAATGGGCGTCTCTTCACTGGTGTATTGGAGAAGAAAATGCTCAAGTGTGCTCAAGTTATTTTCATTTATTTCGATTCGTCATTTATTTTATTTTCATCACATAATATTAACTCTCTTAGTAATCATTGTTCATCACATGACATGTACTCTCTTATACTACGCCGCTCTCCGAAGTTTTTTTTTATAGTTGCGCTGATGGATGAGCATAATTTTAGTTCACGCCTCGCACCTTTCTCCCGCATTCCGAGTAGATTTCGACTCGTCCGGTATGACCATTTGAAATTTGGTGATGGGACCTATAAGCTCGTTGATTTTGGGGATTCTCTGAAATGTCATCACCATCAGCTAGTACTCGTTTGTCTGTTAGTGGACGAAGAAACACAGAAAATTGGCACTTAAAATCGAGAATAAAATATTCGACTTTTTTTTAGTATAGCACAAAAATTCGCTGTTTTATAACACCCGAGCTATTTTTTCTTTAAGTTTTAAATTTTATGTTTTAGCTATGTATGCTACGCTCATTTTTTTCGGGTGGAGGAGGGTGATAACGTAACTTTAATTTTTTTAATTTATCAAAACACAAAATAATTAATACATTGCAAACACATTCATCAACATTATTATACATGGACAACCTGAAGATTGTGTTATCTAATAATACTGTGGAAGTCATAATGATTACATTATTGAGTAAGCTAAATAATAACATTCATTAAGATTCATATTGGAACAACGACAGAAAAACACATCTTCTTTCCAAAACCCCAGATGAGAAAGTTACCCATTCATTTGTTCTCATCAACAATGATCTAACATAACAATTGGCTGGTGGTTGGAAGTCACAGCTTTCTAGATAAGTAAAATGTCAGGTTGTACAATTAGTAGATAAAGTAGGTCACTACAGGACCCCCCCCCCCCCCTCCAGTGAACGAGCGTAGCGATGCGAAAGAAATCTCTATGTGCCGAAGCGAGCTGGTGCGCACACGCGACGTCCTGCTCGTGTCGTGACTAGTGGCGGGGTAGCAGTGACGGCAGCATAAGTCCCGACCAGGGACGGATTGGTGGATGTTGATTAGAAATTGTTGCGGACAACGGAGGCAGGTGCTATCATAGGTAGCCGGAAAGTGCTTGATGTTCGGTCGATTAGAGTGAACGGTTTGGTCGATGGTTGTGCGGTATCAGGATCTGTGCTGTCAAGAATAAAGGCAGGCTTCAAACGATCTATGGATACTACAACTCTTTTCCCTGTACGCTGAATAGTAAAATACTTGTCGTGTCTTGCTATGATTTCGTATGGCCCGTCATACGGTTGCTAAAGCGGAGTGCGGACAGCGTCATGGCGCACGAAAACGTGGGAACATGTCGCGAGGTCCTTGAACACAAATACGTTACGTATTTTTGTAAATAAGTACGGCGTGTCGGTCGTAGCATCTGGAGTCGTTGGCGGAGTCGGCTGACGTACTCTGACGTGCTGTCGGGCGTTGACGTCGGAGGCGACAAATATTCTCCTGGAAGCCTGAGAGTAGTTCCGTACACCAACTCAGCAGATGTAGCTTTTATATCCTCTTTTAGTTCCACAGTTAGTCAGTTATTAGTTACTTTTAATAAGTTTTGTTACAGAAAACTTAGTCTACATTAATATTTATGTTAACCGAGTGTTTCTTTAAACTCACTGACCAGTCACCGGTTGTCACCATATCCGGCGAATTCACGACGAGGCTCCCCTCATCTTCGTCCAACCTTACTAGACGAGGCTCCCCTCATCTTCGTCCAATCTTGCTAGACGAGGGTCCCCTCATCTTCGTCCGGTCTTGCTAGACGAGGGTCCCCTCATCTTCGTCCGGCCTTGCTAGACGAGGCTCCCCTCATCTTCGTCCAATCTTGCTAGAAGAGGTTCCCCTCATCTTCGTCCGGCCCTGCTAGACGAGGCTCCCCTCATCTTCGTCCGGCCTTGCTAGACGAGGGTCCCCTCATCTTCGTCCGGCCTTGCTAGACGAGGCTCCCCTCATCTTCGTCCAATCTTGCTAGACGAGGGTCCCCCCATCTTCGTCCGGCCTTGCTAGACAAACTGAGGTCCAAGGTGTTTCGAGTCTGGTTTATATTTTATTCCAGTCCATTGTCTTGTAGATTCTGTTATATCTTCTACTTACTTCTGATCGAGGGTGAACATTATAGTACACACACGGGATAATAATACAAAATATGAATTAAAAATACATTAAAGAAACAATAACTTTGAATTCCAAATACATTAACAAGCCCAAGGGCAAAGGTTGAAAACATATCTTTATGTATACATTTGAATACATAAGTAAATAAAAGATATGAAGGAAATTTTCTTTACTAAGTAACTCTTCTGCGTAGACTTTGCTGTAATGTTGATCAAATTTTCACACTTCTACGAATATTACATGTTGAGGGGATTGGTAGGTTGGATTGATACTTGAAAACAGTGAAGAAAGCAAAAGGGAAAATGTGTTAGGTGAAGTCTTTTCTTGTCCGAGCCTTGATTTACTTCCGCTCGCGGGTGTACGTTTGTAATGTTCCCCATCAGACGAACAGAAAAACCTTTTAACAGCACATGCATTTATAATTATATGTTTCAGTAGTAATGACTGTCCGAGGGCTCTGTTGAAAGTGCGAGAACATTTGCGCGCTACGTGCACGCATTACTGTTCTACTAGGTCGCTTCACGAACGCTTTTTCCTGTCGCGTTGATGAATAAGCTTTTTTTAATATTTCTGCCAATGATTATGTTTTTAAGTGGGATCTCATTACTTTTTCTATAGTTACTTGATATTAATAAGTATAAACAATAATTGGACTCATCATGTTCTTTTAGTAAATTAATATATTAAATTAAAGGAAAAGCAATATTTCGGGTACTTTCAGTATCCTTCAAAAGGCAACAAACCAAACAAAACATAAAACTCCGTCTCCCAGCCAAGGTCGACACATCTAACAAACACGGTCATGTTGATTACAATAAAAAATATATGTTCAAATAAAAAATATAAATTATACCACAATCATGCCCACAATAGTTCTATGGCTTGGGGACAAACTCCTTCCAAATTCAAATTACTTCAAATTACTTGTTGATTATTCACCTGTAGAAGGCCTATATTCAAACCTTTATTTCTATGAATTTTGACCAACTTTATCATCTTTTTCTTTCAAAAGGCACTACATCACCATAATATTTATGTCAAAATAAATATGAACGTTGTAGCCCCACCCGTTTGGTCAGAATCGGCCCAAATATTATCAAAAATATCGTATTAAAAACCAGGGAAAAAAATGTAAAACTACGATTTCTATGAGAAGTATTTCTTCAAATGTCTCTCAAATCATAAAATATATCATTTCAGCGATCTAAAACGATCTTATAAAGTTTCATTAAGATCGGAGTAGCCGTTTACCAAATATCACGAAAATATCTCATTAAAAATAGAAAAAAATCGTAAAAGTACGATAATCATAAGAAATATTTGATCGATTGTACCCAAAAACGTGACAAGTCTTCAGTTCATAGATTTCGAAGGTCCTTTCAAATTTTTATCAAGATCGCATTTGCCGTTTCCCCGATAGAACGCGAACAAACAGACAAAAATACAAACCAAAAACACAAACAAAAAGCTAATTTCTTTTGGGGGTCAGTGAAATAAAAGTATTCGCTTCGCTCATCCAATAAAGTACTGAATTATTCGCTTACAAGATCTCTCTTAATGGATGTTTTGCACGGTTTTGGCATATTAGGCCTAATTGATTATAGACTATTCGCAGGCTACACAGGTTGTACGCATTTTGAGCTTTTTGACCTATCTCTCTGATTTAATACAATTTTTTTTTTAGTATTTGTTTTCAATTTGATAAAATAGATTAACATTGTGTAGAAAGTTGTTGGGTAGTGCCCTAACACCTCAGGGTAGTCAAGCTTTCTGGTAGAGAGTTAACATCCGTAAAACAACTTATCTCCTTTCCTCAAGGTACTCTAGTTGAAGTTAATTCGCTACTCCCATCCAATTAAAGCTTTCGTGCTCTAATCGCTAAGGTATTCGCTCTCTTTAATTTTCTCTCACTAGATCTGTTTTACTCTTCAGGCAACGTACTTTGTAACAGTCCTTAATTAAATCGAATTTCATCACACGATCAACAGCGATACCAGCCCACGCGCCAAATATGCACACCTACCCAGACCAGTTTACCTTATCTCTCTCCTCTCTCTCTCTCTCTTAAAATTAATTTGGTTTTGTAACAACAATTTGTTCATCAAGGTTACCTGAAAAAATGTAACAATATGACAATATGCAATATTTTTGTTATGGTTGATGACATTTCTGTTTACGTCACACTAATTGTGACTTATATTTTTATTATATTTTGCAATTGGAATCTAAATTGTAACATTTGTGTAGGCCTACATGTTTATTTCCCAAATTGTTCGAATAAAAGTCAAGTCTCTCTCTCTTTTCATCCTCACCTGAGCACCATCTCATATCAGCTGCTCTGACCTTTGAACATGTAACATGTTCGTATTCTGTACTGTTTATATCATAGTCATACTGTAATGATATCTATATAGTACTTATAGTGAAGTCATCCATACGGTTTTGCTGGTAACGGGAGGACACTGTGAATGTGTGCGAGTCACTGTTGGTCAGGCTGTCGTCTAGGGTGGATCTCCGTGTCGTCTGCTGTATGCAGGATAGGCGACGTTATTTGATTCTTAAAACATTGTGAAGTGTTTGATTCTCTATCTGTGAGACCTGAAACTTGTTGGCAAGTGTGGAACAGTGTCGCGCGTGCGATTCCATCCCCTCAACTGGAACGTTTGTGACGTTGGAGCTTGTAATTAGTTTCACAACCAAGTGGGACATTGTGGAGACCCTGGACGGTTTGAAAGAAGTGCACCGTGTACCCCATCATCCGGCCGGCTCGGGACAGGTGCTTCGGACAACCGACCTATCCTCGTCGATCACAGCAACTCAGTGAGGACTTCTGGTAGCCAGCGGTTTAACCGAGCTCGTTTAACCGGTTCCCACTTGAACACCGAAGTTAAGCAGAATCGGGCGTGGTCATGGGTAGAGTGGGTGACCGCTGTACCCTGAAACTCACGTATGGTATAATCTTAATTTGACGGAAATGTTATTTTGCATTAATATTATGATTTTCCTTTTTCTAACTGAATATTATTATGTATTTACTTGGTTTTTGGGCGCGGAAAGTAGTTTCTGGACTTATTTAATCACTTTTAGTTTGCTTGAATTGGTCACAGATAGGCCCTAGTAGGCCCAGCCCTAAACAACACTCGCACATTTCACTGTCACTTGGCGGTCCGCTATGTTATGTTGTTTTTTGAATTAAATTTATTTTCGTTTTTGTAACTGAATGTTATAATGTATTTACTTGCCGCGGAAAATAGTTTTTGGATTTATTTAATCACTTTTAATTTGCTTGAATTGGTCACAGATTGTACTCAAACACTCGCACATTTCACTGTCACTTGTCAGTCCGCCATATGTTATGTTGATTTTACTTAGTAGGGCACGTGTACCAACCATTTTTACTAAAGTTCTCCACCAACCTTTTTCACTAAAGTTCTCCACGTTGTAATTTTTCTTTTTCTAACTGAATATTATTATGTGTTTCGTGGTTTTTGGCAGCAGAAAGTGGTTTTTGGATTTATGTAATTCTTTTAAGTTTGTTTGAATTGGTCGTTTTTATTTTCATGTTCTGGTTGTCATTTGTAAACTAGCGTGTATTTGTGTTGTCATGTTGGGTGTGGTGTTGTCTAGCTGGGCTGATTGTTCGGCGGGTAATGTAGTTAGTTGAGTCAGTCTACTTTGTGATAGTTGGGTGGGTTGATAGAGTTTTTGAAGAATTTTCCTACGTTTCTTGACGTGCATGAATTGGCTAAAGATGAAGCGCGTGCTATTGAATTTTTACAAATCAAGGGCGTGTTTCCTTTCAAAAAGTGTTGTCCTCAGTGTAATGGTGATATGGTGTTGAAGGTGGAAAATCGTGTTGATAGGCCCACACCTTATCGTTATTGGTTGTGCAATAAGAAGGTTTCTGAGAGGAAACAAAAGGCAAAAGTGTGTAATACTAGGCTTAGTTTCAACAAGGGCACATGGTTTGAGAACTCCTCTTTGAGTATAGGTCGAGTGTTGAGGTCGACCTATTTGTTGGTGAAGAACCGAATGGAGCAACAAGATATTGCGTTTGAAGTGGGTGTGGATCCGAATACTGTGTCCTCATGGATGACGTTTGTAAAGCAAGTCATGGAGGAGTGGGCCATGTGCGACATGGGTCCTATTGGGGGGCCTGGGAAAATTGTTGAAATCGATGAATCTAAATTTGGTAAACGGAAGTATAATGTGGGACATAAGGTAAAAGGTCAGTGGGTGTTTGGTGGCATTGAGAGGGATAGTGGCAAAATCTTCCTGGTTCCTGTGGAAAGAAGAGATAGGGAGACTTTGTTGGGTGTTATCAAGGAGTGGATTGTACCGGGGAGCACTATCATATCTGGTGAGGTTCTGTTCCTGTAATATTTTGATTTTTTGGTTGTGGTTTTTGGAAAATAGTGGCTGATTTTTAGTATTTTATTTTATAGATTGTTGGAAAGCCTACGAAACGCTAAATGTTGAAGGTTACGTCCATTTGACTGTTAATCATTCCGAAAATTTTAAAGATCCAAATACTGGTGCTCACACGAATGCCATCGAGAGTACCTGGAGGCATGCAAAGCGCTTTATTCCCCACTATCATCGTCAAAATAAGAAATACAATAAGTATCTGTGTCATTATATGTTTTTGAAACATTGTCGCCAGACTGAAAAATGCGAGTTTGGAACTTTTTTGGAAGCAGTGGGGAGAGTGTTTTTTTCAGATGTTGTGGAAGGGAATGGGGGGCGGAGGGGGATTCATCGTCGTCTAGTGAATGTAATTAAGAGTTGTTTATTTTTCTTGTTTTTGCCATTGTTTAGAAGTTTATTATTGATTTGAAACCATACATTTCAATTATGTTATTGTTAATTTATATTATTGGTTAAGTTTAACCTACATGTTACTTATTTATTTTGTTCTTTAATTGTTTGTTAATAAATGATGCTATGATGTCAGATGTGTTGATGTTGTGTCGATTTTTGTGCTCGTTGGAAGACCGTAACATGTGTTTCCATTTTCACAATTTACTGTTTTACATGGTGAGTTTTATTTGAATTAGGCCTACATTTGTGGTTTGTAAAATTAGCTGACTTGGTGTTTTTGAGTTGGTATCCGTGTAGCCTTCTGTAATCAATGGTATCCGGAACTAACGTCACGCAGTGTACCCAAAGATTAGTCATGGTATGAGCGTGGGCTTGGTCTCTTGTGAGTTGTTACGTAGGCCTAGTGAAAACATGATTTTTTTAATTCCAAATATTCTTTAAAATTTGTTTCCGTGCATTTATTTTTAATTTATTATAAAATATTGATGTTTTGGCAAAAAAAAAAAGTTGAAAAATAGCAATTTCGTCAAACTAGTAGAGTTCCCCTTTTCCCATAAGTATAACAGATTTTTAGTGCAAGTTGCAATTTTGGGTCGATATATAAAAATTGTTTGAACAAACCGGGCGAAAATTTGCAAAACAAGCTTATATAGTTTTAAGGATGCACTTATAGTTTACATTTAAAGTTGCTTTAATTTAAAACCCATAATTTCCTAAAAATCTTTAAAAATCTTGATAAATCATGTCTAAAAATTACTAAAAATAAAAAAATGCAAAATTCGAATGATTTGCTAAACATTACCTAAAAAAGAACTACTAATTGGTACTTGTTCATTAACGGGACCCCCCAAAAAGTGGAAAGTAGGTTAGGGGGTTGTGGGGGGGGCGGAACGCCGTGGGGCAGGGTGCCCCCCCCCCTTTACCCCCTAACCTACTTTTTCTTTTCGGGGGGGGGGGGGGGGGGGGGGGTCCTTACAAATACAATGATCAAGTAGCAGTCCATCTACTCTTGAGGCGAGAAGAAGTCTTATCTGAAGACTGATAGTGGCAGAGAAGTGACACTTTTTTCACCGGTGGTGTTCGTGCAACGGCGAGGACATGAAGGGACACGCGATACTGGTAAGTGATCCAGTTTTTAATCAGTTATTTCAGATCGCGTGCCCCTTCATGTCCTCGCCGTTGCACGAACACCACCGGTGATAGAAGTGACTGTCACTTCTCTGCCACTATCACAGTCTTCAGATAAGACTTCTCGCCTCAAGAGTAGATGGACTACTGAAGAGGAGCACTCGGTACACCTTTATTTATACGCCATTGTTCTGGTCTGCAGTGCGCATGCGTGCGGTCAGCTGGATGTCCACGCGCTCGCCTGATGTTCCCTCAATCAGCCATGTTGCTTTCAACCTTATCCTTCGTAGTTGTGACACACCATCAATCGGAGTTCTAACCTAGTAGGGACCCCCCCGAAAAGGAAAGTAGGTTAGGGGGGTTGAGGGGGGGGGGGTGGCGCGAAGCGTCGTGGGGGGAGCCTAGCTCACCACGGCAACGCACTTCATGCACCCCGCCCCACGGCGCTTCGCGCCCCCCAACCCCCTAACCTACTTTCCACTTTTTGGGGGGTCCCGTTAATGAACAAGTACCTACAAATTTTAATCAGGTCTTAGAATCTTGCTCGACCTCCCGAAAGTATTATGCGTGAAAGCATGTACTATTCTATCTGTCAAGATCATTTTAATTGATGAAATGAATCAAAAGTCAGTTTATTTCTAGGAGATATCTCTAGCTTTTATAATCGTGTATTTATAAATGTCTAAGCATTCTATTAAATTTTCCCTTTCTTTCCTTGAAGGAATTCTTCTATGACAACAGCTATAACAGCTCAATTATAAAACGCCTGTGATCTCGCCGTGAGACGAAACCCGTCATCTTGATTATTGTTTTATTTATTTTCGTTGAACGAGGACTCAGCATTTTATCTTTGTATTGAATCGAAGATCAAAGACTAATTGGTAAATGTTCTACAACGTCTGAAGTAGATTCATACTCGGTCTAAGAGGGAATGGGACACATGTTGATAGTTGGCAGCTAATAGCTATTCGCTCGGCCGAGAAGAATCCAATATGAATTAAACGTTACATACTTGTCAATAAAGCATATACGTGGACAGCTCTACAGTCGTAGTTGGATGAGCGAAGCGAAGATTCCATTTCACTACACTGGAGAAAAAATCCGGAATGTTTTTTTTTTTTTTTCTTCTTTTTTTTTGGCTGTCTGTTAACACGATTCCGGCTAAACCGATACTCCGATCGCGATGAAATTTTATGGAGGCCTTCGAAATCTCTGAACTAAGAACTGCCATGTTTCTGAGCGCAATCGAAAAATTATTTCTCATGAAAATCGCAATTTTACGATTTTTTTCGATTTTTAAAAAATTTCTTCGACTTATAACTCCTACATGCTTTATCCGATTGTAATGATTTTTTCACAGAACCTTAATTTTATGAATTGATATAACTTATTCGTGTGAAATTTGAGCGTAATCAAACAATTATTTCTCATGAAAATTTCAATATTACGATTTTATCCTTTTTTAAAATTACGATTAATTTAAAAAAAAGTTATTTTTATTTAATTTGATTTAATTTAAAAAAAATTCAACAAAGTTCTGATTTTTCACAGAACAACAGAAAATCTGCAAAACACATGGCAGCTTAATTCACCAATTACGCTCATCCAACAACGCGGCGGACTTAAGCGTTTTCTAGTGAGTTAAATGTTATGTTTATCAGCCAGGATCAACCCACGAATGTAACGTGGTCAATTTTTGACTTTTAAACAAAATACAAAATCCTAAAAATCTATTTTTTTAAATTATTATTTATGGGGAGATTTCTTGAAAAGTCTTAATGATGAGCCCTATATTTCTGCGTCTGTGACAACTACCTCTGCGCGAACAGGAACTTGCTTAAAACGCATGTCGTTGGGAGAAGTGTTCTCAGTCTATACTAGAATCAGCAATGTATTTGTTGAAGAAAGCACTAAAACGTTTTTCATCGACATTTTGGTAATCGCATTTACTAATTAAAAATAAGCTGCGGAAGTGAATATTATTCACAGATCCATTAATTTGTGATTTATAATGACTATTAAATAAATACAAAATTACACCATTTATTACTATTTCAGACGGCAAAAATACGTTTTCCTAAATATTTTATATTAACAGGAATTAGGAGTTAGGAGTTAGATTCTGTGAAGTCAAAACCCATTTCGTTTCATAACCTCAGAGGTGGCTCGATGTATGAGTATGAGACTCTTAGTTCGGGAGGTCATGGTGTCGAATCCCGCCACCGGTAATCCTGACTAAGGTTTTTGCTAGGTTCCCTTCAGTTGTTGAGACGAATGCAAGGGATTGCGTCCTCTTAAACAGCCCTCGGGCATTGTTTTAACTCCATTATAGGCATACCTAGCTAGACACCTCAAGATGGGCATGTAATGCACCCTGGGCAGGTTCCTCAAGAGATATTTTTTTTAATTTATGCATACTACCCCTTATGTGCTATTTGGATGAGCGTAGCGAGCGAAGCGAAGATTCCATTTCACTACACTGGAGAAAAAAATCCGGAATGTTTTTTTTTCATTCTTTTTTTTTGTCTGTTTGTTAACACGATTCCAGCTAAACCGATACTCCAATTGCGATGAAATTTTATGGAGGCCTTCAAAATCTATGAACTTAGAACTGCCACGTTTTTGAGCGCAATCAAAAAATCAATTCTCATTAAAATCGCAATTTTACGATTTTTTCGATTTTTTAAAAATTTCTCGACTTATAACTCCTTCATGCTTTATCCGATTGTAATGATTTTTTCATAGAACCTCAATTTTATGAATTAATATATTCGTCTGAAATTTGTGCGCAATTGAAAAATTATTTCTTATGAAATATGCAGTTTTACGATTATTTAAAACTTTTAAAACATTCTTCGAATTTTGACACCTACATGTTTTATTCGATTGTCATGATTTTTTTTTACAGAACCTTAATTCTAGGAATGAATATATTGGTGTGAAATTTGAGCGCGATCGAAAAATAATTTTTCATGAAAATCTCAATTTTACGCTTTTTTCGTTTTAAAAAAACTTCCTTCGACATAGAACACCTACATGCTTTATCCGATTGTAATGATATTTTTACAGAACCTCAATTTTATGAATTTATATATTTGTATGAAATTTGAGTGCAATCTAAAAATAATTTCTTATGAAAATCGCAATTTTACGCTTTTTTCGTTTTAAAAAATTTACGCTCATCCAACAACGCGCCTGAAAAAGCGTTTTCGAAGCTTC
Source organism: Sweltsa coloradensis (assembly GCA_024449915.1). Classification (NCBI taxonomy): domain Eukaryota; kingdom Metazoa; phylum Arthropoda; class Insecta; order Plecoptera; family Chloroperlidae; genus Sweltsa; species Sweltsa coloradensis. Next base: position 20,720 of record JAMZAV010007653.1, read on the forward strand.
CTAGTATAAAGCATTAGTCGCAGCTCTACGAAGGAAGTTATCAATATTTTGCTTTTTACGATTTTTTTACGAAAAAATTGTGGAACACAAAATATTGAATTTTACAAAATTGAAACATATAATTGGTATAATAATTAAATGAAATTTTATTTTAATAATACCGACCGTGTTGGCTTGAGCGTTAAGTGCTCGACTCTGATCAAATCCCGTCGAGATCGGCAATCCTGACTATAATTTTTTTCACGTGGTTTTCCTCGGTCGTTTATACGAATGCAAGGGATTAAGTCAGCCCATCGGACGTCCCTTCACTATTGTCCGATCATCAACATACCTAGGTAGACACCTGGAGGGCTATTCCTGAAATCTGAACGGAACGGGACGGATGGGCCAAACGACACGGCTCAAACCCCACCCGTCTCGTCCCGTTCGTCAGTACCCGGCCGATTTGCTATTCCCGAGTTCAAAGTCGACGAGACGGGTTGGGTGAGCTAGAACCCGTTCGTTGTCAACACTGCATTTGATTTAGTTTTGTTGTGAACAGCTTTTCACTATTTCTAGCCAATGGCGTGCTTCGATTTCATGTTTACTGCTTGCTGTCAAAAGACAGCTGCAGACGACGAAACAATAACATTGACGCTAATTTGAGGTTAAAGTTGCATTGCAATTCCTATTTCTCGTTTTTAGCCTATAATCATTCTTCGATCGTTATTATATATACTATCGACGAAATATTTTGCGTTTGTGAAGTGCATTATGAACAGTGTAATAATGTTTTAACCACAGTTTGCAGCTGCTAATTTAACTCGTAGGGCTAAGCCCTAGGCTAGCTAGGCCTAGGGCCTACTTGTCTCAGAGCAATCCCTTTGACAATCTTTACGTGTTAGGGCGCCTCACTTTCTATGTATATTACGAGGAAGAATTGCCTATCCTAGGGTGGGCGTACATATGCATACTTGTTTGTTATAATATGCCAAATAAATTGCGTAAACGCTTTATCTTGACAATGTAATCACGTCTTCACTTTCTTCTAACATCCACATTAGATTTAGGGCCTAGGCCTATATCAGCCCCCTTGCCCAGAAAACCTTGGGCCTAACTCTAGGCCTACTTTCAATTCATTCATTTCATTTATATTACCAGAATTGTGGTAGGCCTAGTTCTAGGCCCTAGTACCTATGCCATAAACAATTAGGGTACAGAGGCCTAGGATAGCAACTCGTAGAAATTAGCATCCGTCGAAAACAACTGTCTAGGCCTAAGCCTTTTTTGTGTTACGTATGTAGCCTACCAATCTACAGGCTGATCAAATTTTACTTTACTTTTAAGGGCCAATGCTCTACCTAGCTTTGGCCCATAGATACTAGGCCTAGGCCTATGCGTATCCTACTGACAACTTGTGGCCTAGGCCCAGTACAAGTATGGCATAGGGCCTACAGGCTTTTCTTTGCACAATAAATTTATCATTGGCTATTATTATGCTACTAGGTATTAGGATAGTTATACGTACCATGAGAAATGGTCTATTATGCTTTTGATTGTAGACCATACGTGTGCCGTTGGGCTTGGGTGACAAAATGATGTCGTTCAGGCTATGTTTGTAGGCTTACCAAGTTTATGAGGGCTAGTTTGAAGTTTTCATCAGTTTTGATTGAAACCCAACGTTACAACATAATTATTTGTAGGCCTAGGGCCAACATATTTATTCATTCAGTGGCAACTGTATCCATGTGCAACAGTTTAGTAAGGATATTGATATGAACTAAACATGGAAAATAAACCATAATTTTTGCAAGCAGTACACCTATCATCTGTTGTAGTCGTAATCACTGCAAATCTAACATAAGACATCAATTTACAATGGCTCAGTGTAACACATCGAGCTAGACTACGATTGTAATCCCAACTGCGACAATTGTGTACGAGGGTTGGTCTATGCGTGCAGCTTAGGTCACAAGTTTTCTCCCCATTAACAAATCAACTAATATGTTTGTTGAAATTATTTTATAAAGCCTTAATGACAAGGAGTTTGCTGAAGGCATTGTCCATTGAATTGTGAACATGTTGGTTAATGCAATTTTAGATATAGGTAGTGATGCAATGTTGAAAATTTCCAATTCAGTGAAAACTTTCAATGTTAATTTTTTTTTTAATTTTAACTTTTTTACCTACAATTTTCTTAAAAAAAACATAACTATAAGTTAGGCCTTTTATTATGCAGAAATTACCTTCCAATAGTAGAAGCACGGTAGAAGTCATAAGCAGAATACAAACCACATTGTCACAGGTAGGCCTACCGTAAGTCAGGTTATGCATGATTTTATTCAAAACAATTTTATAAAAGTTAGATGGCCATTTCATTTGACATTTACAATGGTACCGGACGTCTAGTGTCACACAGTATTTTGTATTTTAATTCTACGGCCTAGTATTGATTTTGTGTTGCCTTTTTCAGTCTGAAAGTACAACATAATAGCCCGGGTAGTAACAGTCGGACAAACAACAAAAGTACAAAACATTTGTCAAAACTATGCCATAACCTGACTGCTACTGTAAAACTTACAATAAATTGAAGGCTTTACAGGCCTACTAAGTTACTGAAATAATACCATACAATTTTTGTAATTTTTTTTTTATTTCTAGACACATATTTTTACAACTTATTTCCTCTATAGTTTGGCATATTTCAAATCAGGTTGAATGCCTTGGCTGATCCGTACTGTGGCATAGTGTTTGATGGTCAGACGTTGGTTCTTTCCGGAAGAGAACGACTACGTCGGTGGACCACACCATAAGCTTGAGGTACACCAAGATCATCGATAGCTTCTACGACATCATTCCATCCGGGATTACAGGACCACAAACACCTTTGAACAAATTGTACATTGTAAATATTTTTATGTAGGTAGAAATATTTCCTGAATGACATATTATGTTTTCCGAAGGAGGCCTACCCCCTACTAGGTACCGGTACAAGTATTGACTGTTGCTGGTAGATAGGTTTCATTAAATTTTGGTCTCGATGGTGTAGGCATACACCAGACTTACCCAGCGATGGAGAATGGAGTGTTAGTGTTTGAGTGGGCATTGTAATAAATATTTGTACCATGTTAGGTTGGCCTACCGGCTAATGATTTACAGAAAGTAGCCCTAAAGTAGGTAGGTGAATTAAATTATAAATAAGGGGGTACTTGTTCTTCGGTTGTGGGGGGGGGGGGGAGGACAAATGAAGTCTAATTTTTTTAGCAACACCCCCCCCCCCCACTAACCTACTTTAAGCAAAATTAGTGTTTTTAATGGTTGGATCCCCCCAACCAAACAAGTTCCAAATAAGCATAGGGGCCTAAGAGACCTACTTGTAGACAAAAAATTACAGTGATTATATTCAGAGGTAGACTATGCCTCCATGGATATCTATAACGAGGCCCTACGGTACCTAGTTAATTTTAGAATGTAATGCGAAACAATAAGTCTAGGCATCACCTGTTGAGTTGCGCAATCTAGGCTACGCTGTCTAGCCTAGGACTAGGGATAACTCTTGCCGTAGGTCACAAAATAAAATCATCGAGCCATTGGCTTATCTTCAAAGGCTATTTACTACAACTATAGGCCCTAGGCACATATTTACACCGACTTGTGAGTGGGCCAAGAAAATGATTTGGCATTGTAGGTCCTAGTATTTTCCCATGTAAATCTAGGCCTATGCCCCTTTAGTCTATTGACCTTCAATTCAGTCAGTAAGTAAGCTAGCAACATGGGAGGCCTATAGAAAAACTAACATCCAATACCCCTAGGGCCTACATATGATTGGGGCTAGGGCCTACAATGTTATTTGCATTTAAATGACCTTAAGTGTAGGGCTAGGCCTTGGGCCTACCCTAGGCTAAGGGCCAAGGACTTATTTTAGTAGGCTTAGGCCTAGGCCTAATGGTAGGCCCAAGGAGCTAAAAAAAATCTAGGGCCAATTTGTTGATGGATTTTGCCCTAGGCCCTAGCTACCTTGCCTAGGCATGGGGCTAGGCTAAGCCCTAGGCCTATAAGAAGTGTTGAAACGGATTTGCAGCCCAGTGTAGGCCTAGCCTAGCCCTACTAGGGGCCTAGGCCTAGGGCCTACTAGGGCCTAGTGAAAACCACTGCAATCAATGCAGGGACGTACATAATAAAAGAAATACGTAATAAATGATACAAATGTGTCTTTATTACATTGGTCAGCCCGCACATATTATAAAAATATACATTTTAATGCGATGTTTTAGCTTACCTTTGCCTCGTATTGGGAGTGATTGGCAACTTCTCGGTGCATAGATTCGTGATTACATCGCAATCCGTGGAAGATGAAACTTGGAAACACACGCGCAGTTTAACTGCGGTCATTTCTATTACAGTATATCGTACATAACATACACGCAAAGCTCATAAAACATTATTTCCCTACGCTAAAACGTGAATTGCAGTGATGTTGTCCGCCATTGTTTTCTTTCAAACCATATGGGTACCGGCCTCGGTGGCTCTCTCGGCTGGTCTTGAGCAGCCGAGATAGATTAGACGGGACGGGTTGACAAAACGGGACGAGATCGAACTCAGGAATAGCAATCGGCCATCTTGAACGGGTAAACGTGGTCACGTGGTACAAAACGACTCGTCCCGTCCCGTCTCGTGGACGGGTGGAACTCAGGAATAGGGCTCCTGAAGAGGGGCATGAATTGCACCCTAGGCAGGTTCCCACAAAAATTATTTTTATATAAGTTAAATTAAATTAAAAATTTAAATAAAAATGTGTGTGAAGAGTAAATATAGTCCAATGAATTGTACATATAATTATTAAATATTCTTTCATTTAAAAACAGCTAATTTCATGGTTAATGTTTAGGCCTAAGTGAAAGATATAATAAATATCAAGTATTCAGATAACATGCTTCTTGATGAAAGCGTTAGTAGATTTTCATAAATTTGTGATGTGGCACTGTGGGGTGTTAAGGCGAATAAACAATAAAATGTTTGTCTTCAGAGATTTATATGCGTCTTATCGTCGTTTAAATTTGAAAACGTTTTTTGTAGTCTGGACGAGAAATAAC